>JAOVYW010004901.1:0-12719 GCA_025775045.1 Hiodon tergisus | reverse complement strand
TCGTAAGCGCATGTGCGAAATAAAGAGCATTGATTCCTGTTAAACGGTGTTGGTCTCGTGCTTGAATCCGCGCAGAGAAGTAGCACTCCGAAAAACACTACAATATTAATACTGACTGCTTGTCTGTTAGAATTGTACATCTGGATAATTTGACATTCCAGGTTAGAGATTTAGGGTGCACCCAGGGATATTTAGTATAGGTCGGTGCTTTGTATTGGGTTGGTGCTTTTTTATTGTTATTGTGCATGGTAAAATTGTTATTTTTGTTTTTAGAGCTCTGTGTATATGTTTCAATTGATCTTATGTCTGAGACTGTTGTCATTATTTGCATCACCAGGATCTGCGGCCGTACCTAAACTGGTCCATTATTGAATGTACTACCTACTAAGTGCAACATCTGGGTATAACCTCATCCATTTCCAAAGGAGAACTTTCTCCAGTTTCAAAAGGATTTGGAAATCAGTCTGGTTAAACAAGTCTGGTCTTTATCTGACACTTTAGAGAATTCAATTGTGTCGTATTCTTTGGAGCATGCTGGCTTGACCCACTAGTATACTGTTGCGGTGGCTGTCTTTAGTGAGGCATCTGAATAGGCTCAATAAACAAAGACACTTTCCTCATTTCTTTTTCCTTTTGCCTTGAATAATAGATTTGACATACTTCATTGTGGCGTCACTGTTTTTGAAAGTGCAACACACTTGTTCATCCAAAACTACTGATAGTAGAAGCAGTCCAAGGATAGTTTTCCCTTTCTGGAATATATCTAGGAGACCATTGGCCCACAAACCTGAGCCTGATCCATTAGAAACCATCTTTTTCAAACTAGAGATATGGTTATACTGAAAGCCTTTGTCCACTTCGTCTGATACAGTGGTTTTAGTGTTGTGTGGTGTTCCCCAGACCCTGTTTTTATCTTAAACATCGCCTTGAATTTTCCTGATTGATTGCTCAGATTCGCCAGCTCGTGGACCCACTGAAAGGAGTCATGTATTAAGAGGAGGCTGTGCAAGCAGACTGTGTGATAAACAATGTGCAACACAGAACCAATAGCGGCTGTCTCTTCGGGACAGCCTCTGCTTCAATGCACTTACCTGCTGTGTTACCATCACCATCATATGGCTGACCGCGTAAGCCAGACACTGGAAGATTCAATCTTAAAAGGACATCAGAAGCTTTTGCTATCACCTCTCCAGTTGTCTTCGCATACAAACCAAAATATGTGGCTCATGTGGCTTTATAGTAATTGTTTAATGTGATTTATGACATTGCAACATACTGTCATATATTTTATGTATTTTGGTAATTGACATTAAAGGAGCTCCCAATTCGACATGCCTCTCCTCAGCCACAGGAAAGAGAAAAGAGAGAAAGAGCATGCCCACATCTGAAAAACTATGTTTACAGGGAGAAACAAATAAAGTTGGATTGATTGAATTATTTTTTGTAGGCAGGAGCAATGTCATTTTGAGAAAGTTAACCATGGCACGCAGCGGGCAGCCACGCCCTCCCCAGCAGGACAATGGGCAGCAGTGCGAGACGAAGGGCTAATTTCCCTTTAATTGGACCTCATTGTGAACCTGAGTGTGGTTCCACTGATGGTAATCACACTTAGGTGTCAACAAGCCTAGGCCCTAGCTCAAGAGGAGGATATATGGACAGGGCTGTATGGGATATGATGTCTGGTAAACTGTTTTGGTAGTTGTCCCCGAAAGGGAGGTTTTTGTTTGGCGCTTACTTTGGTGAATTGTTTTCTTTCGTGTTTACTAGAATTTGTTTGATGAATGCAAAATAAAAGGAAAAGAAAACCCTCTCCTGATGCGTTGTTCTCTGGCCGCTCTCGGACCCAGCATGCCCTCGTGTGCTACATTAACTCTTTGATGAGCGGATACAATGACTTGACAAAAGACTAAAGATAATTCAACAGTCCCTTAGTAGGAAAAGGTCCGTACCGTCCATAGCTAAATCTACACCAGTAATGTTATTAATAATGGGTTACCTTATACAGTCAGGTCCAGAAATATTTGTAGATTGACAAAGTAATTTTTATTTTAGCTATATACAACAGCATATTGGAGTTGGAATTAAATAAAGTGCAGACTTTCAGCTTTAATTTGAGCGTATTTACATCCAAATCAGGTGAACGGCGTAGGAATTAAATTTTGTGTGGTCCTCCCCTTTTTAAGGGGCCAAAAGTGATTGGACAATCAGCTACTCAGCTGTCTCAGCTGTTCCATGGCCAAGTGTGTGTTATTCCCTCATTAGTTCAATTACAAGTAAGCAGATAAAAGGTCTAGATTTCCAAAGAGCCGTCACTGCCACCATTTGGCTGAGAAATCAAAACAAACTCATTAGAGAGATGGCAAAAAATTTAGGTATGGCCAAATACACTGTTCGTCCTTCTGTTTTGCCTCCTGCAAGTGAAAAGCATGCTCGATTGGATTTAGGTCAGGTGATTAACATTCCACTGCTTTGCTTTAAAAATGTATTGGGTTGCTTTCCTACCCATAGTCCATCTGCACTGTGCCGTCCAATGAGTTTTGATGCATTTGTCGGAATCTGAGCAGATAATATAGCCCTAAACACTTCATAGGCTGCTTTTGTCAGCAGTCACATCATCAATAAATACAAGGTAACCAGTTCCATTGGAAGCCATACATGCCCATGCCATTACACTTCCTCCACCATGCTTCACAGATGAGGTGATATGCTTGGGATCCCAAGCAGTTTCTTCCCTTCTCCATATTCTTCTTTTCCCTTCATTCTGGTACAGGTTGATCTTTGTCTCATCTGACCATAGGATGTTGTTCCAGAACTGTACAGGGCTCGTTAGATGTTTTTTGGCAAAATATAATCTGGTCTTCCTGTTTTTTGGGATTACCAATGGTTTGCATTCTTTCTTTTAAAGAATGTACCGAACAGTGAATTTGGCCACACCTAATGTTTTTTCCATCTCTCCAATGGCGTAGGTGTCATTATACATGAGTGGGATATGTCCCCCCCCCCCCCCACACACACACTTTTTATCAACAGAACTCTATTATTAAGAGAAGCTCAAACTCTGTGCTTTAGAACAGTGTGAAGGCAGGATGGCAAGCAATTGCTTAATTCTAACCAGACTGGCTTTAGGACCACATGCATGCACTTTGCTTTGAGGTAGCTGCTGGAAAGTGTTTTTTTAAACTGGCAACCATGTTAGGTGTGGTGTAACGTTAGGTAACGTAATATATTAACAATAGTTGCTAAATACATATTAGCTAGCCAGCTAACGTTTTGTTCGCTAGCTAGAAAACAGTCTAACATTAACACTACATTCACCTCGCACACAGCTAGCCCTGAGATGACACCAGCCAAGTAGAGACCTAAGTTAGACCTACAGGCTTTTTTTGTATGCAAAGACAAAGTGAGCACTACAGCTAGCTAGCTAACTAACTAACTTAATAGTTGATCTCTTGAAAAGTTAACTAACATTAGATGTAGTTCCCTACTTAGGTAGCCACATTTGAAATTTCAACCTAGTGTAGCCAAAATATTTTTATTTTATTGTATATTCATTTTAATAATTATTTAAAAGAAAGAGTATCTGAATAAAGGGCATCAAAAGTAAGTTTTTGTACTTCAAAATTATTGAATGTAGCATGTGAACCCTGCTTTTAAAATATGCACGAACTTATTGATTTCTGAATTACATTTGCTTAAGGGCTATATTATAATAATGGCCTATAGATTACCTTTTATATCTGGAACTAGACATTCAGAACTAGACGATAAACTTAAAAAGACACCCCCTGCCCCTATCCTTGCAATTTTTAAAATGCCGTTCTTATCTTTCCAAAACTATACCTAAAAAAATTTCATTAAATGTCATTAAACCCAAAAATAACCAGTGCAGAATCTTATTCTAACTCTTGCTACAAACTAAGGAATTTACTAACATGGAGTGGAATAGTGGAAGATATGTGAAAGTCCCAGATTGTACTGGCAGTTCATTTTTAATTAAATAACATATGAGTATATTATATGCACACATTCCATACAAAAATGTTCAATAAAAATGCTATAGAAATAACTTTGAAGAATTCCGTATGGGATTTGTAGAATCGCTATAGTATATTTCAAACATCTGCAGCCGGTACGTAGCTTATATTGTAATATTAGTTTACGTGAATGTCATACTAAATTATTTTTCTTTAGTCAATATTATCCAATGTACCTGTGAATGTCTCATCCAGAGATGGGTCGTGTGGTGGGGCTCAAGCTGTTTAAAAGGGATTTCCTAAATGCCACCCATGGTGACATTGCTGTCTTCATGGATTACATATTTGCAGACTGTAAATTTCTCCACGTCAGCAACTCTTTAAAAGCTCTATTGGCTGACTAGAATGTGGAATGATTGGAATTTCATTCCACTTTAGGAGAGAATTTGGCTACTTGTTAATGCTAATTAAAAGGCAACCACTGAAAGTCAACTACTTATACTTAAAGGTTACTTATAACCTTTAACAACCATTCATGGATACCAGCTATGTGTGTGGCATTTGTTACTTAATCTTTTAAAAGCATGTAATTTTAGAAAAATGCCTCATTAGCAGTCAGTGCCAACATTAAAATGCACTGTCCTATTCCCTCTGAAACCTTTCAGGCATCTTTTCTTTGGCCAAAACGGTCATAATTATGCTTTAAATTTTTTGCCAGCATTGACCAATTTGCCAAGAATGCAATTGGACATTGTCTTCACAACTAGTGATTTAAGTCCAGACGACTTGTAAACTGGGCTAGATTGCACAAGATGCATCTTTTCACTGTGAGTTCCTTTGACTTGGTCAGAGTATTTCAAGTTTTTAAGGAAGAAAAAAAATTATTGGCAAACTAAGGTATGAGGGAGAAAGGAGCAATGAGGTACAATCTCCTCTGGTATGTGATAAAAGGCCTCTTCATGAAGACAGCATATGAATCAGAATTCAGCAATAATGTGAAATTATGGGTTTTATGGGTCTACTATGGGTTTAGGTAAATCCTTTGAATTTAAGCTTGTAGCTCCGTCATAGACAGAACATAGTTTATTTATTGGATTCTTGATCTTGTATGTTGGATGTAAGGATACATATCAGCCTGTTAGTTCAACCGTACCAACTCAATTTGCTTTTTTGAATTACAAGATAATATTCAATTAGTTAATCAAGATAGTCAATTATGTTAAAAAGTAAAATTCTCGTTATGTTTTTTTTTTTAGATGTTAATTTTGATTTTATTGGGAGTCAAGGCAGACATGTCAGAACTTATTGAATATAAAATGCAATTATATTTAGATCTTTAGATCTAATTAAGAAAAAATAAAATCTTAATCTTAATAAAAATCTATATTATTTAGGCTATATACTATATACTATTTAGGCATTTTTCATTATGAATAGCATAATTTAGAAGAATATATATTTAATTTGAAAGAAATATTATATATAACTTCAAAAAACACATGATCTATACACTCTAAATGAAAGCTCCATTATGGATTGTTGTTTTTTAAACCAGGCTAAGAGAAGAAAACAGCCAAGAGCAGCTCTGTGCCAAATAGATTTTGTCCTTCATAAAAAGTCAAGCACACATAAAAGATCTGCTATCACAGATTGTGGTGTTTGTTTTTCTCACTAGAGAAAAATGAAGGTGAAGAGACTATTGACAGACAAAAAAGTAGAAATGAGGGAGCACCTTCAAGGCCACAAACTTTATAGGAAATGAAATGAGCCAAAAAAAAAAAAAAAAATTCTGTGGAGTGATAGCAATTTTTATAAAACAGACAGATAATTTTCAGGAGCTCAGTGTTTATACATTCTTTCTGTAAATTCTTCTAGCATTCAAAAAGACACAACTGCCCAGATATCGACTATGATATGGTAGTTGGAATATTAGCAATACAAAAATAGTATAAATGTCTATGTAAAAGTCCCTTAATGAATGTCCACTAAGCAACTGGATACACATGCATAAGCTTTGAATTCTTGCGCTATTTTATTCTTACCATTTCATCTTGTCGGTTTACATCTAGGTTTATTTTAAAAATACAAGTGACAAGGCTGTATGGGTATTGTTCAGATAATGGAAAATGGTTTTATACAGGAACTAGAAGCTTTAGGGTATACTATCCCCTTATATTTATGATCCAGTTAAAATATACTCTAAATAGTGCAATAAAAATAATAATATATAATAGTAGCAAAACTAGCGATAGTAAAGTTTAATAATAGTCTGCATTTAAGAATGAAAACGTTTTGTTGTTTAAAATGGTGGCCATGTGAGTCGAAAAAAAAAACAGAGGAAAGCATCAGTATATTAACTAACACAGATAACGAGACAAACAGGGTTTTTTCTTTTGGGTAATACTGAATAAGGGAAAAGACAGGGACTCAAAGGGGAACATATTTGTAACAGTCAAAACTCAACTGTGGTAATCAATTTAAAAAAAGAGAACTACTGCTTTCAGAGACACTATACAAAGCTCACCCAATCTGTCACAGTCACTCTCTCACTGACTGGTGCAGGCAGTCCCACCGCGTCCCCAGCAGCCATTTACCAACTCTATATACATACACACACACCACACAGACAAACACACGCACTGACATATGCTTATGTGTGCTCCCACACACGTACACATCGCAGCACAGCACAGTCTTAAGTCTAACAATACATGTACTAAACTACTTCTCAACACACTTCTCAAATGACTTGGGGAAATCCTAGGAAATTTACATATCCCTCATATTAACACTGCGACAGCAGGCAAAATACCCTCAGAGGTAAGTACTATATATGTGAGAGCTCTCACAGATGCGAGCTGGAAAACATTTGCTGAAGTTTAAATTAACCCTGGGAAAAAATACATGTATGTTTACTAAATACACATTTTTCATCAAACGAGGTCTTCACCCTATCAAATCGTCAAAGTGGAGGAAGGCATTACATATTGTACATATATTCTCTGTGGAGAGAAATTAAGTGGAAGAAATTAATATTCCACAAAGAAGGGTGTTATATTCATCCAGCCACCTCAGATTATTTATGCATTGACTCTCCTGGGTTAGTAAATAATTCCAGTTTTCAATGTGTCCCTCACCATATGGTCTCAGCATGCGTAGGGTGAGGATAGACAGTACTGCTGAGCAGAAAAGTTACATTGTGATTAATCTTTGGGTGCTGGCATACAGTGACTGGCGAAAGTATCGCCTTGGCACAGTTTTCACATTTTTACCTTGTAATCAATTCATTAAAATACCGTAAAATCAATCAAGAAGTGGAAAGAGTATAGTGCCACCCAGACACTGCCTAGATCAATGGCTGCTACATAAGGAGGAAGCTGGTTAGGGATATCTCGGTGAAGCCAATGGCCACTTGGAAAGATTTTCAGAGTTCAATCCTGACATAAGCATAAATGGCAACTTGTATAACTTGTATTATGGCAAGATTATAAACCATTTCTAAGAAAGATAATCACAACCTAATGATACAGTGAAAGTGGCCAAAGGTTTTGTGGTAAGACTATACAAAAGTTTATCTAAATGGGAGTTAACAGTCAAGTGTGGTGGTGGCAACCTCCAGTTAGGGGATGCTACTCGTCAGTAGGGACAGGAAAGCCTGCCTGCAATGAGAGTAAAATGAATGGAGTAGTTTAAGAATCTTAAAATAAAAATCTTAGGGTTCAGTTTGCTAAAATCCTAAAACAATGGAAAAAGGTCTTCCTGCAGGACAATGACCCAAACCACAAGTTAAACTGGAGTGGCATTTTCCCAAAGAAATTAGCTGCTGTTAATTCCATGTTGGATTCCAATAAATTATGGGGATGGAAAATGTTAATTTAGATACAGTGAGCCTTAAGCCTAAAGAGACACAGATTCAATAATTATTTGACACTTTCCCTCATTGACCCAAAGAAAAAATTGTTAATCAGTGGGCTTTAAGAATTCAAAGAGAAAATATCAAACCAACCTTTATAATTTGTATGTCCAAAGGCAACAAACTTGAAACTGAACGTACCACAAAAAGAATTAAATCATAATAAAAATGGTGGGTGATTTACACAAAAAAAGCCTTTTGGACATAATTTATGCACAATATATTATATTGTTACAATATACTACACCATATTACACTCTCGGTCTGATTTGAATTTGCAATGATGAATTATGGCAGTCACAGAGGAAATTCAGTCATTGAGTTGTGCCTCAATATAAAATATATTAACAGATCTATTTGGTATTGTTGTGTGCTTATGGCACAGACATGGTTTAAGATACATAATTAAGAAAATCAGACCAATGGGAATCAGACAATGTAGCACGGTCGGAGAGCAGCTGGAGACAGACACTGGGTTTTACACCTTTATTCAGCATTTTGAAATCAGAAATCAGTTCAATTCTTAACTAAACTATAGTTGTTAAATACAAAGTATAACCAGCAACAAAAATCTCGCTTTCGGGGAAAATGATACTCAAACATTTAAATAATAAAAGCGGTAAGTCACCACCACAAACACCAACCTTCAGCACAGCCACAAGACCAGACTTTTCAGTCTAACCTCACCTTTCTTTTTCTTCTTGAAACAGCTTTGCTGGCTCTTTTAAAGAGTCTTGAATTGTTGGCACCTGGGTGTAATTGTCATTAGTGGAACCACGCTCAGATTAACAATGAGGTCCTATAAGAGGGTGTTGCCCTCCCTCTCAGCTGTGCTGTCCATCAACCCTTTCCCACCGCGGCTTGAGGGTGTGGCTCCCGGCTGCATACCACAGACTGTGAGTGGACTTTAATATTTGAAAACTGTATATGCTCTTTGTGGCAGTTCTACATGATATGTGGTGACAACAGCCATTTAAAAAAATTATTTTTGTTTTGTTTTTAGACAGGTCACAAGAATAATAAATACAATTTTTAAACTTTGAATAAAAAAATTGATTAAGATAATCATACAAACTTCAGCAGGTCTGTCTATATCCGCATGATGGGCAGGCAACATAGATTCCAAATGTTCGGCAGAGCTTGGTCTCTATGACAATACACATCATGCTGTTAGTAAGCAGGAGAATTTGGCGCATAGCAGGCACAGAGAAAAAACTATACAAAACAAAAAAAGAGACACACGCATCTCCTGAAAATAACACAATACAAATCAATAATGTTATTACCAACAGGAATAGAGTTGAATTAGATGTCACTGCACCCAGGGCGTGGAGCTGACACATATGAAGATTATCAGGGCGCATGATGGATAGGGACATGCTGCCCCTTTAAAAATGGGAACTGCTTGACTGCAGCCAGTATGGATTAACAGTTACACTTTCTGTTACGCACCGATGATGAAGTAGTGAACTTAGTAAATGGAGTGCAATATCAAACCGTGCATGGAGGACCATATCTCTATAAATCGCAACAGAGAAGATGGAGTGCATGTTTTTTTAGAGAGAGCGACTGAGTCAGTCAGTTTCAAAATAAATGTAGTAGATGGTATGACAGCGACATTCACTGATTTAACACCATATTGAATTATTCACTTTTCATATATTTTTGTAAGTGTCCTTCTCCTGTATGTGTTTTGCAAGAAAGCCAAACAATTATGAATTGAGAGTAAACGTGTGACACTTGGGGTTCTGAACAAGGCTTCCGGCATTACCAGTTTGGATGTAACAATGGGAAAATTTACCATTCACAGAGCCATCCATATAATTAATGTCAGAGTTCTGAGACTTGATGATATTCACATTTTAAATGATCCCCAATTATAAAAGCCTTTGAGTTTTTTTCCATATTTTTTCCAAAAATAGATAACCTTTTCTCATACATTGACTTTAATTGACAATAGGACATGATGATAATGTTACTAATGAATCAATTTAGTTATCCCTTGACAATGAAAATCAAACATTACACATAATTCACCTTTTGCCTTCTATAGTTTAATTTTGTCGCAAAAAACTAACAGTGGATATCAAATGTCAGAGAAGAAAACACATTACATTTGCCAAAATGAAGGCAAACGAGTAAATGTGAATTAATATAATATGGTCCCATAAATACTTTCACAATCAGGGTATTTTACTAAATGTTTTAGTTCTGTAATTGATAATAAGGTATATGATGTTGAATTCTGTAGTCCTTTGGCATGTGAAAATATCATACATCCCAACCAACCGCAACAGTAAAATTGTAGAAGATAGCCTTCTCAGTTCATCCACAAATTAAAAATTTTTCAAAATAGGTGGTGTTAATCTCTGACTTGATTTAATAAGACGGACACATTCTGACACACGATGGACAGCAAAATAATTCTGTCCATGTTCAGCTTCCAATATCTGAAACAATTGACAAAAGAAAATTGACAAAGCAATGAATACAGCAGGAGTAACATCGTGCGTGATTAATTTTTAATCTTCTTTGGGAAATTACCTGTTAATCATATGACGGGGCCCTAAGCAAATATCAACATCTTAATGACTTGTTAAATTTGTTAGTTTTTAAACCGCACAGGAGAGTTAGTGCTAATTGATGACTCTCAATTTGGGGAACAACATGTTCGTTTAAAATTTTAAGGCTTACATGTAGTAATGTGTATGTGATGATATTTTTTGTACCATGGATACACCCTGACAGGGAATGTTATAGCCCAGCCAAGGCCAACTTTGAAGTACTGGGCTTGGCCGTGGCTGTTAAAATTTAGCTTATGAAGTAGGTAGGCTATTTACTGGGCACATAAAGAGTTATGAAGTGAGTGAATTCTCATAATTATATTATCAGAATAATGAAAAATGCTTTTGAGGTTAATGCAGCCTAAAATAATGGGAATAATGGGTGTCTTTAATGATGATATAATGATAGTTCTTTCATGTCTGCAAACATGGCAAGTGTAGGGTTGTTTGTAACCTTTGAAATCAAAACTATTTGTCAATCTTTCATAAACGGGTACCAAAGCAGGTCATTAAATCACTAAAAATTCATAATTTTATATAAAGTATGCAATCTTTCCTATTTCAAATGTCTTACCTGACTGACTTTGCTATATGCACTCATAATTTCAAATATCAAGTATTTCTATTTCATTGTAATGTAGTAATCCAAAAGCAGAATTACTTGAATGTTAATTAATCAAATGGTTTCTTCATTTTAAATTTTTTTATTTTCTAGATTTCCATTTCAAGAAAGACAGAGAACTGATACTAAAATGATCATTTATAAAATAAAAGATTCTCCATCACTTAGTAGATAATTTAATTATAACTTTTCAGTAATAGTTAAATTCACTCGAGTTATTGACCACACTTTCTGTAAGCTACACAACTAGGTTCTCTCCTTTATGAAATCCATGCTGTAAAGCTTCATGCTGGCTTATGGTATTGTCATTTTAACGCTAAAAAGACAAACATTTTCATTTTTTTATTAATAAAGTACTGTACAATACATAGTACGGTCATTCCTGAATTAGAGGACATTTTTCCCCTTGTAAAAAGTACATAAATGTACATAATAGTTTTTTTCTAAATTCAATATAGCATTAGAGGCAGAACCAGAAACAGTTGTTTGTAGCTCAGGTAGTTATTCTAAATTATATTTTAAATTTAAATTATATGCATTTCCCCCCCCAACATGGACTGCAAACCTGACCGCTATGTCACCTAAATATGACTGCAAAAGTTAGTAACCTAGCTGACAGTAACCTAGTTGATGTTTTTGGCTAAACTCATTGTGAAGACAGTGAAACCGTAAGGTGACCATATAATCTAAAAATGAATATACTGTATGAAAATAATCAATTTTTTAAAGAATTGTATTATTTAAAGCTTTGATAAGTGTAACTTAGTTATCGGGCTATGCTTAGCAGCATCAACCTATGAGTAATTAACAACAGGAAATATACAGACAACAGAGAGAAACCCACCATGTTTTTAAAAAGACCCAAATTATGTAACTCCCAGCTAGTCAAGTGATTTGAGAAGTTTATCATTGACGAGTAACCTAGTAGACAAAAGTTATGAAGACATCAAAACATTCAATAAAATCACGTAATGAATGATTAAATATGTGCGATATACAATAAAAATGGTAAATTTAACTTTGGTGAGAAGTCCAAGTTGTCTATTTTAATTGCTGTTTTATCAGCTTTATTTGAACTGGAGGTTGAGGGAATCGCATATCGGACATGCATAGATCTGCATTTTTATTGTGTTAAAATTGATAATGATGTGACTATGATCCTGTATGATGAACAAATACATCTAACATATTTATCATTTAGAAATTTTTATTTTATGCAGTTCACAGTTTATAGACAATGTGTGTGGGACATAAAATGTGCTCTAATTCAGGAATGACCCCAGTAATACAATTGTAGAATTGAATAATGTCAGTTCTCACACACACACCTAAATCTAAAAATGCAAATAATATAGAATTTATGACTGTGAACTGAAGTGCTTATACATCAATAGGATCACGTCGCTTTAGACTTAGGTTAATCAGGAAAATATGTTTTTATGTTTTAAATGCCAATAAATGATGGAGTGCACTTACAGCAGTGATTCTGACATCACAAAACTAACAGGCACAAGAGATGTGGATCGCCCACATATTTACAGACAAAAAAAACCTAAACAAATGTCCAATTGCTGTGCTGTGCTGTGCTGTGCTGTGCTGTGCTGTGCTGTGCTGTGCTGTGCTGTGCTGTGCTGTGCTGTGCTGTG
>JAOVYW010004899.1:0-12720 GCA_025775045.1 Hiodon tergisus | reverse complement strand
TGTCACATGAAAAGATATACTCAAATATTTACAAAAATGTGAGGGGTGTACTCACTTTTGTGAGATACTGTACATATATACACATATAACAAATTGTGTCACAGTTATTTTAAACGTTCTGAAATTAAGTAATTAAAACCAATTTTTCCACCTCATTGTTTGTGATCATAAAAGAGGCCAAAAACAACCAAATCATCAGGTACCTTTTCAGGCTCTGCAGTTTCTCCACATAAGGTTCCCTTGTGGATCTATGCATCCTGCTGTGGCCTGTAGCTGGGTACTCCCTGGACAGGGAGGCTAGTGTGGCACACCTTCCAAAGGCTGTGGTTCTTTTGATGCAGCTGAAAGACATATTCTTTCCAGTTTGATGATGTGTTGAGGAGGAGTCGCATAGAGTAGAATCGTTACCTATCCTGGGGGCCAGATATAATGTAGGGGAATTAGGCGACCGGAGACATGGACATTGGCTCATTTTATAAGTTGGCAGCTGCACTTCTTATACCTGTATCGACAAAATTGAGTTAAAAGCCTGGTCTTGGGTTCTGAATTTCTGTTTTTAGGGGATTGTTTCTTAAAGAAAGTGGTCCAATCTTTAAAATTGCTTGCGGGAACAGTTGAAGAGCAAGGCCAGTCTTTCAACTGTAAAAATCAGAGGTCAATGCTTGTGACCTTAGTTTGTATAACACTACCGTAAAATAAAACCATCAGAGCGTTTTCGGCAGGCACTAAACAATTTTGATTTATTTCAATGCTTTTCAAGGTGTAAGGAGGTCAGCAGTAAAGGTTTTCATATTGGAATCCGACTGATCTATCACGCTTGCCGAATGGCACTGAACCCAAACAGCTTTCATTCTAGTGGGAGTTGTTGGTCTGATGTACACATATAGCCATTTTGAAATTCTTAACTTCTGTACAGCCATGGGGGACATCCTTTAGATAGACTCCTGTTGTCAAAACCATGTGAGGCTTAAGACTACAATACATAAAAAATAGGATATGCAAATAAAGTTATTTATATATTGTACAATTACAATTACAAAGAGATTCTTAAAGCAATAATACATATCATGATTTTTTTATTGGTAGCGAATAACAAATCAGCCCAATGATATATCATCCAAACCACAACAAAATGTTGATCAAGTTAATAGAATCCTTTGTGAGCTCAGGCCAAAGCTCTGATGCTTTACATTACAGAATTATTACGGTTTTCTTATGTTGCTGATTCTTTTATTTATTATATTTCTCCAGTACCTTATAATGAGACAGTAAGAATGTTGCTTTACTTGAACTTCAAAGCTAGTACCTGCACAACCTGTTTTGTTGTATATTTAATTGCTTACAATACAAAATATATCTGTTGTTACAGACACAAAAAAAAATGTATTCCCTGACCCCCTTTTAATTAAAATACTTAGTAGGAGAGAAATGCAGTACAGTACATGTGTTGTGTGATCCTTTGCCCATTGCAATATATTAAAGACTTTAAATGAATAAATGAATGCGTGCTGAATTGAAGCAGCCAAATCCTCAATTGTCATTAAGATGATTCAATCAGGCCCTGGCTTGCCAGGCCTTGACAGGCTTGTTACAAGAAACTGAACTTGCTTTAGAAAAATATTTTACTCCCTCCCCACCACCCCTGTCAAACACCCCATTTCCCTAATTTAGTATCTAAGGCTTATAGTCAGTCTCCCACTGTCATAAGTTGTCTGTTGCATCGAACATGCTTGAATGTTGAATAAAATTAGGCAAGGAGCATTAGTATTTTACTATCATCCCACGGTAATTAAAAAATTAAATTAAGGATGAGGGTAATGGCCTTTGTCATCAAGTGATGGGTTAATGTTTAGTTTGTCTTTAACTTTGAATTGCGCAAAAAGAGATTCTGAGTCTATCACTCTAAGCTCAAACATTCTAGAAGTGAGGATTAAGGTCGAATAGGTAGTTCAATTTAAATTGACAAAAATGTGTTTTGTTGTTTTTTTGGTCTGGAAAATGTAATGCTATTACCGAAGGAATAAAATAAAATTTAAACTGATATAAGTGCTAAAACAGATTTAAAAACAAGTATAGGATTATCTCATAGGGATTCATATAGACCTATATGTAACACGTGCTCATGTGCTTCTGTGGCTCATGTGGCTCTGAGTATGTGTGGGTTGGATAACACTACATTTTAAAAAAGAGAGCAGAGACTCTCTCTGCTTATTGTCGCCTTTTTTGCTTCCTCTGGCTCCATGATTGACAGATGTCAAAGATGTCGACCACATACTCATATATTAACAGAACTAACTGCTCCCACCAAAGCAAACCCAATTACACAAAAAGAGAGTCAGGAGTGCCTACCTGTCCCCATGTTGTGTTGATTCCAGCGCTGTGGTGAAGGCCTCCGAGCAGCCAGCCATTGAGCTCTGCAGGACTGTCATCGTTGCAGGGTGATTGTCAGTCAGCCGCGGCCCCTGCTGCGGGGAGCACCTCAGCCTGCATTAACATCCAGCTGGGATAATTCTTTCTCATCCTGCTTATTCCTCCTGCCATGGAGAAGGGCTGCCACTGCATCGCTGGGCTTCATCTTCTTAATTGAGTCATTTATTCTATTTAAATGTGACACTCATTTGAAATGAGAGGGTGGTGGCCGGTGGGGGGGATGGGGGGCGCGGGGGTTCACTGTCGTGTTCTAAAGGGGACAGGGTATAGGCAGACGTCAGCCTTTGGACAGTGAGGTGAAATGTGATGTCCAGCTAATTACACATCAGATGTACAGGCATTCAGCTACAGCAGCCGTACTGCAGTGAGCTGTCAGTGGAAAGTTAAGGATGCCATTTAAAGGGGGGGAAAAATAAATGACTTTGGTCATAATGCATAATCCCCCTGTGTGTATTCAGCTTTC
The DNA here is from genome assembly GCA_025775045.1 of Hiodon tergisus. Classification (NCBI taxonomy): domain Eukaryota; kingdom Metazoa; phylum Chordata; class Actinopteri; order Hiodontiformes; family Hiodontidae; genus Hiodon; species Hiodon tergisus. The sequence goes on along the minus strand of JAOVYW010004899.1, from coordinate 9,827 downwards.
TCTCCGTAAGAGATTGCAGCGTATACGCCTCTGTGTAGCAAAGGCAATGCTAGAGAAATTTCTGCTTCAACAGTTTACCTTTTTGTTATGTGTCTAAGATGCATAATTATTCAAATCCATTTTTCTGGTGTGCTTGTATCCGCAGCTGTGGTGAAAATGAGAGCGTGGGTCAGTCAGGGAGATAGACTGCTAGGCGAGAGCTAATTCCATGATTCACTGCCACCCTGACGCTTAGCCTCTGGTTCTATGTAGGGCTTCAGGCTTCTGCTCAGTACCACACTGAGGCTTACAAAGGGAGGGGCTCGCTTAACCCCGGCATTCCTTACCCAGTCACTTTATTACACTATTTGCTAAGAAGACACCCTAATCCTGAGGGTTTTTTATTTTTTTTATTTGCTGAAGCAAAACAGGTGATGTACTTTGTTTCAGATAAACAGGGTCCTTCCTTAAACTTAAATCTTGACTACTGCATTGCAAGCTTCAGCTTTGTCCATAGGTTTTCTTTGTGGGTAAAATACAAGAATACTACACTGGGTCAAAAGCAGCCATGATCAAGATTTGATGATTCTGTGACAACCCACTGCTACACAATAACTTCTAAACCTGCAGTTGTGTACAATAATTGACATGAAGGTATTGGGTATGGGGTCTATGCTAGGGCCTGCCCACACATCCTGACTATGCTTCCTGCAATGACCAAAAGTGATAGCGTCGGTAGCCATCTGCAGAGAGCTTGGCCAGGATTCAGACTGCTTTTAATAGTAGTGCAAGCGGAAACACATAGTTGGAGTTGACAGCAAATGCCCTGGGAGCAAATGGAGAAATGTGACCAATGTCCGCTGTGGCTAAAAACACAGAGGCCTGGTGCTCTGGGAAACAGGGCACTACATTAATTAGGCGGGCAACTGATGTCGCTGTACTCCTCTCATGGGGTTGCGTTGAGAAACTGTTAGAGATATACGTCCCTCCGGCATTAAGGTGCCAGCCATTTCAGAACTGCATCTGGGGATCCGTACTCTTCAGGCTTAATGAGCTGTGTTTGTTTATTTATTTCAAGCTTGTCAGTACAGGACGGCTCTACTGACCTCCCTGGTGGAGCTTTCTGTGGAGGAGAAAACATTTGGGTGAAAGAAATTTGATCCTACAACTGAATGCCAGCTAAGGGATTCCACTACACTGGCAGATGTATAAGGACTGAATGCCAGCTAAGGGATTCCACTACAGGTGGAATCCCTTGCAGGTGTATAAGTGACAGATTATCTGCATTACTGTCTGCTCCTTTTCATTCAAGGTATACTTGAAGTGCTGAAGATTCCCCCACCAGCCTCATCTTGTGCTATGTTTGTGCACTATGTGTAAATGATCCTCTTTTGTTTTCAAAAAGGTTAAAATAGTCTGATCTAAATTTTTGTTTTATAGTCAGCAGTGGCCAAAGGAAAGAGGTCATTGCTAAATCTTCCCGTATGTATTCACATACCAGCCGTAAAACCGGGACCCATTCTCTCTCACTCTCAGGCTCCTCCAAGCTCCCCCAATCCCTCGTCTCTCTCTGTCACTCTCTCTGTGCATCAAGGTCTCTACTGATGCTCTCCTTTCTCTCCTTTTGGCCTCTCCAAGCCATGACTGCCAGAATTGGGGAGCAATTAATGTCAGCCCTGATGGCGGTAGTTATGTTAAACTGACTTCTGTCTCCTTGATTTAAGCACATTCATTACATTATTCATTAAGTTAGGGGCTAACATTACTGTCAGATGAAGAAATCACTGTCAGGTAAAAATGTCCGGGTTGTCCGGGTCTTGGTACAGGCCTGCTTCAATTGTTTGAAGTGAACTGTTCACTTGCTCATGCCATTTCAGTAATGAACATGTTCTTGTTCATGCACCAGAACAGGGTTTCCTAAAGCCACCCAGCCGCCCACATACAGACAGTCACATACTGAACATAATAGTTATAGTTAAACATAATATATTTAATGTATATTATGCATTTCAAAAATAAACATTTAGCATGAATCCAAAATTAGTATTTTTATCAGAAAAATATATACACAGCTTTATACAGCATCAATTTGCACCTGGCAATGATTAAAAAAATGAAGAAATAATGTAAAAAAATGAAAAGTTTTTAAAAGAGGATTCATTTACCCAATGAATTCACTGCACCTGACAACTCAAACCTTTTGTTTTCTCTTCTTTGTGTTGTCCTAACGTCTCTAAAAGTGTATACTGTTTACTGAGATATTTCTTGTTAGATCAATCCATTGACCAAATCAAAATTGCTTGATTTAAAAACTACTAATTTAGCATGACAGACTTGAATGTCTTGCTCAGGAGATGTCTGTAGCCAGACTACTGAAATAATTCAGATTTAAAGCATCCAGCCCGTTTGAGGAAAATTACAATGAAAAATAAGATATTATATATAAGATATTTTCAAATAATATATTTACATATAACTAGATGTTTATTTATTTTTTTAAAGATCAAATAAATCAGATATGACTAAATATTTTTGAAAACAACTATTTTTTAAAACTGTACATATTAATTTCATCATGTGTGAAAAGGTATGTTTTTTTTAGATATGACATCTATCTGCATTGTTTTAGTTTGAATATGAGAAAATGCTAGATTTTTAGAATGTATTCTACGTGAGTGCCTCTGTAATAAGTTGCATTGATATGCATTGTTCATTGTGTAGTTACTATAGCATATGTGCAATTAATCAATTTAAAGAAAATAAATAATTTCATGTTTTTAAGAGTACAATTGCTGATGCGTTCAGTTAAAGCAAATGGTTCCTATACTCCTGCATTTTAAGCTCTTTACACCATATCACACTTATGCTGAAATATATCTGTCCAAGTTGGTTTGGATGTCAACTCTGAAAGTTCCTTTGGGTATAGTTTGGCTGCAGTTGTGTCCATTTCTTTTGCATCCTGTGGCCAGATTTGAGAAGCGTGGGTTAACAAAAAAGGGGGAATAAGCAAAGACAGATTTAATTACTCACAGATAAAGCCATTGTGGCTTTCATTTGTTTTTTTCCCTGTGTTTTAGGAGGTTGACGCTCAGACGTCTGCGACGAGCCAAGGACAGGATGGAGAGACACACAGCGTTCGTGTTTCAGGAAAATCAAAAAAGCAAAATCCATTTAAAAAATGGGACTATAGAGTGCTGCCAGGCTGGAAACCATTCATTAAGGTGAAATGTGCCAAGGTCTGTGCTCACAAAAGGCTCTAATGTGCTGGTCGGCAAGTCCTCTTTTTGTGTGTATGATGTCACTCGTTGGGATACAGAGCCCAGCAAGGAGTGCTCTTGTGTTGAGGTCTGGAAAATCTAGGAGCTCAGGCCAGGGGCTTTTATATTCCTTTTGGCTGGCCTTTTTAGTCTAATTCTTCCAGATTGCTACAGCAGGGGGCAGCCTGGCATCCGTGCACATTCATGGTGATGGTGGCTGCTGGCTTTTTCAAATACCTGCTTTTTTTGTGGCTTTGTTTTGCTTCCCCCCTCCTCACTTTCCTTTTAAACGGTCACTGTATATGGTTAGCCAAGAAGGCTCAGGCTTTTTTTGAAATAGTAGTTTAGACCCTGCTCAGTTAACCCAGCCGTGGGCTAAATTAGTTTCATGAGGATGTGAATGGAGATCTGCAGAACAATCCATTGTATGTAAGGGACTGCAAAACACCTTTTAACACACCCTTTTATCACTGTGCCGATTTGGTCTGAAGACAAATTGTAAATATGGGGGGGTTTACATAAATCCAAATCCATAAATCTTTCAATATCCATTGGCTTTGTGCGTTTAAGAACTACAACAAAGTAAGTGGGCTGATCAGTTTAAAAACTGGATGCCCAGGAAATGTATCACTGGCCCTGTGCTTTTCTGAGCCATAGCCACAGGAAAAGGAAGGACAGAAGAGCGTTGTGTGTGAGGCAGAAAAAAACTATGGTATCCATTGATCCATTGAGGGGAAAGTGAAGGTTTATCATCCATGTTTTATCCAAGTGATTGTGGCAGGGATAAAAATGAGGATGAGTTTTCATAGCAGACACAAATTAGTAAACTTAAACTTATTGTCCTAACCCAAACCACCCCCTTAATGCAAGGGACATATTAAAATTAGGAATTATTTTGTAATTTGTTATATTATTATAGTATTAAATATGATTATGCTAATTTATCTTGTCTCCTATAGTGTCACCCTAAATATATCTTTTTCATAGTCCATAGTATCTATTAAAATTATTATACAAAATTTCAGGACAGGTGATCTCCTAGCTATGAATATGTTATTCTCTTTTTCATAATCCCATGTTTTATTGAAGTGATTAGACAGTATGTAATTTATCTTCTTTGCAGTTTGGTTTACATGCTGTGTATCTGAAATATTATGGAGACCAACAATGGGCATTAACAGCAAGGTTTGACCAGCACAGGAGAAAGATGATGCCTGTTTCCCAGTTTTTTGCAGACTGGTTCACATGCTTACATTAATATGAGATTCTATCCACCTGTATCCTACTCAGCACTGTTGAAAGGAATCCTGACTGGGAAAATGAAATTTGTTCCCATACTACTTGAACTGACGAGTTTTAGTTTAACAGCTGGGTTTTGGATTAGTTTTACAGCTTAAAATAAGTATGTCACTGAGGCATATCATAGTTTCATGCCAGCTGAGATACTGAAACATTCCTACCTCATCTTTATACTGTATATAAAAACTCCCTTGAAGAGTGTGTTTTTTTCATTGCATTATGAATATTTCATTCTGTGATATGTGAGGCAATTAGGTGCCATGGCTCCCTGTGTTTGAATATGCTTCATCTTTATTTCATCCTCTACTCATCTAAAGCTGCCCTGAACTTTATTTATGTTTCACACATGATTTGTACAGATTAATTTTCTGAATATGAAATGATTGTACTGACTAGGCCAAACAGCTGAGAATACCATTTAGAGGCACTAATGAAACTGGTCAAAACCAAATTTGGTGAAATAATTAGCATTAGAATTTAGTCTGTAATTAGTGTATTCATAGAAAAAGGAACTGCACAAAACAAAGAACCGTATAATTGGTCTTTATTTAGAAAATGTAAATGATCAAATGATTAAATAATTTGATGGTTTTCTGGACTATAATAGTCTAATGAAGACCAGTAATCTGCCACTCCCTCACCACCACTGGGACATCCCTACCCTATGGTGGGAATGCTCTGTATTCAAGTGCTCATGGCTCACACTATCTATCCAGTAAAGTGTATTTAGAACCACCCAGGCTGAACCCAGTCTGCTTCAGATATAGTATAATGCGAATAAGCTGGTTGGTTATCTTGGCTAGTTAGCCAGTTTGCGGTGGAGACCCTTTAACATACTCCTGTTATGCCTTTTGGCACTATATGCTAATTAACTGGACCATCTCTTCTCAGGGGCATGGCTTTTGGTTTGTGTATCTGTGAGTCTGAAGTACAGTTCCCACACATAATTTGTTAACAAAATATCAACAAACCCTGGAATCACTATACACCACTGGTGGGCAGCATTTTAAACCCACAATACACAAAGATATATTATCCTATTGATATATAAAAATAATAACATATCTTTAGTTATTAATGTTAGCTAAACACTAACTAGCTAGGAGTCATAAATTATGTAATTACAGCGTTTTTTCCCCAAATCATGCCAGCAGTCATAGCAATGAAGACTATACAATTGTTACAATGCTGTTAAGACACAACTCGGACACCTTTTGGCAATCAGACTTTTTTTTGGCATGACAGTACCACTTTAGAGGCTTCTTTTCATGCCAGTGGTTTTTTTTTTTTTTTTAAGTGGTTATCAATTTAATAACATTCAAATCTAAAACCAAATGCCATTGGTTCGGTGGGTGCTGAGCACCTTCTAATTATTTTCAGCAGGTGCTTGAGCCCCGGAGCCCCCATGGAGTCGGGGGCCTATGAATGCAATGTTATTTGTAGGCCAGTTCAATGCTGCTCAGTTTTGGATCTCCATATCCATGTTGATCATAGAACATAATATTAGCGACAAAGATTAGACTCCCTCCCTAGTTTTACCTCCTGTGACATTGACACCAAGAGGCCACATTTCTGCCCCATCCAGAGTCATTCTGCAACAAATTGTGAGTCAAATTGCGAGCTTAGGTGCTTTCTGCAAACATACATTTAGCCTTTAGCATCAAGGAATTTATCCTCCACAACCACTCCTTTCCCCAATACCTGCACAGCACCGAGTTCAATTTCCATAACACCATAGCCAACATATGGGATGTGGAGACCATTGGCAGCTGTCAACTTTAGCCAGATAACGTCCTTTGCCTCCCCATCACCAGACTTGCAATGTACTTTTGGAACAGATAATCGCTGAAAGGGGTAACTTTCAGCTACTAGTCCTTGTCCGACCCTGCATCTATTAGAGTCCTCTCTGCCATCTGTGATGGAGCTCACAAAAACGTAAGCTGAAAGACACCACACATTTCCTCTGTTCTCTGTTTGCATTAAAAAACTGTGCTCGTAATATTTCTACTGACTGGTTGCCTGCATACAAAGAAGCAAAAAAAAATTAATCAGTGTCTCATTGCCCTGATGGGAGTAGCATATCTTCTTGTTTTGCATCTCCCTATAGGGCTAACGGTACAAAGCCAACACAAACCCAGAAGTATGTCTCTACCTTAACCCACCATCCCAAACTTAGGTGTACAATCTGCATTACCACTAAACATTGTGACCCACGGGCTCCCCATAAACCAAGATCATCAGCATGGTGGTCGCTGGTTGTAGTACTATTAGCAGTAGCCTCTGAGCCTCTGTAGCCTCTGAGGCGCTCCCCGCCAAGTCTGCATATTGTATTCCTGAGGATCCTGCCAAACTACGCCAAAACCGCTGTCACCACTGCCCACCTCGGAATCAACAAAGGCAGTGGATCAGCCCAGGCTTTTTTGATTCTCAGGGCCATACAACACACAGAGGGTAGATTTCACAGTTTACACACTTTATTCACTCAAAACTCATAGACAAGCTTTCCAATCAGGCAAAAACATAGCCTGAGTTCCAGAACCCCTGGCAGGTCTGTGCTGCGGCTGCTCAAGGGGGAATGATTTTGGGGCCCGGAGGATCTGCTTGCGCACGGCATTACAGACTTCCTGGCTCACTGCAAGGGGCAGTGTGCGGGTACTGCACTGGCCTGGCTGCCTGACACCTGTCTAGAGCTGGACCTGTTTCTGGCCGTATACGAAGAGCAGGCTTGCCTCAGACAAGGGGGGGCAGTACCATGCTTGTGGCCTGTTCAGGCATGGGCCAGACTGCTGCCTGCTGTGACAGTTCGAACAACGGCAGGCGGCTGAACAACTGAAGGTGGAAGGTGGAAGACTCCCTGCTGCCAGCCTTGGTAGGGGAGCGGGCAGAGGGGTTCCCGTGGCAGAGGGAGACCACCTTCCTGGGCCCAGGCCAGGGAGCAGGAGCGAAAGTGAATGCCAAAGCAGAGGATGTGGCCACATTCATATAAACATATCACAAACATATAAAATTCAGTTTCGGTCGGGCCTCGTTCGACCGGAATGTTAAAAACTTTAAAAGGCAGACACTCCTTACATTCCATAGACCAGCAACCCCTGCCCAATTAGATGTTAATTCACTCCTGATGGGTTTAGTCGATATAGTTAAGGAAAGTTTCTCCTGGGATCCTTTATTGGAGTAGGGAGACGTAGGAAGCAGCAGGCTATGGTCTCAGCAGCCGTCTGTTCCAGTTCTCTCCCTTGGTTTACAGCCAGTACTGTCATACACAGGGACAGCAAAAGTCAGGTTAAAGTCCCCACATGAACCACTAGAACTCACGCTTTATGCTGATTTCAGGAAACTACTGTCCCTCATAGGACTGTTAGCTAGCCTTCAATCAATAGCCACTGCATCATATTCTACTGGTTCACATACCTGCTTGATATAACTCAGATGACCTGCAAAATCATCTGGAAGCTGGTATGATTGAACCAGTCAATGCAGCCCTGTGGATCTCCAGACTAGTGATTTCCACATCTGCGCAGACCTCAGAGCAGTTAAAAAAGTATCCCTTCCCCGCCTCAGTAAAACTTACTGCTCAGTTCTATGGATACAGTTTTATTAAAGTAGGACCTCCGTCAGATGCCATTTTCTACTTCCTCATGACACCTCAAAGCATTCATCACACATACAAGAGAATTTCAGTCATTGAATTTGAAATTTCTGGCCATGTATCGACAAGGACAAGGAAACATTGGGGAAACTGGATATCTAGCCTCACCTCCCCTACAGCCTCTTCACCTTCAGTGGGATATCTGTGGGGTTTTACATGGAGATATACATTTTGTACTCACTTAGCTATTAACACTTATAACTGGCCCCAGTTTACTTCTTTCTTAGAGGAGATAACTATCTCGACAACTTCCGGACTACCCCCAAGTTAATGGGTGTATATATAGCCATGTGCTGTTTCCGGCACTCACCCTCTTGGTATGCTGCCATAGATGTATGTAGCTGTGACTGCTCAAAGTTTCACTTTAAAAATTTAAAAATTACTTAATTTAAGATCATCCTGCTTTCATAGATAACCATTAACAATGTGATATCTCTCTTTCGAGCAATCACGGGAGGCACCATGCAGGACTGCATCACTTTCAGCACCGCTACCAGTGGACCACTAGGCTGGACTCCAGCCATCAGGGTCCCTACCCCTCTTTTCCGGATTACTTTCATTCATTACTTTTTCCACTGCCATTTTTAATGTTGAATGAATGTGTTCAATAAAGACATGAGGGATCAGAATTTATTTTGTGTTATTATTTTAGACACATTATATTTGTCAATACCCTTGACTTAGATGAAGATCAGATCACATTTTAAATTTATTCAGAAAACCATGAAATTCCAAAAGGTTCACATACTTTTTCTTCCCACTGTATATATATATATATATATATATATATACACACGCACAGACTACATGGACGAAAGTATTGGGACACCTACACATTACACCTACAGGAGCTTTTATGACATTCTATTCTAAATCCATAGGCATTAGTGGAGTTGGTCCCCACTTTGCAGCTATAACAGCTTCCACTCTTCTGGGAAGGCTTTCTACAAGATTTTGGAGTGCGTCTGTTTTGAATTTTTGCCCATTCTTCCAGAAGAGCATTTGTGAGGTCAGACACCTGGCTCGCAATCTCCATTCTAGTTCATCCAAAAGGTGTTCCATAGAGTTGAGATCAGGGCTCTGTGCGGGCCAGTTCTTCCACACCAAACTCATCCAATGTCCTTATGGACCTTGCTTTGTGCTCTGAGGCTCAGTCATGCTGGAATAGAAAAGGGCCTTCCCCCGACTGTTTCCACAAATTTTCCAAAATGTCTTGGTAAACTGAGGGATTAACATTGGAACTAAGAGGCCTAGGCCAACCCCAGAAAAACAACCCCAGAGCATTATCCCTCCTCCACCAAGCTTTACAGTTGGCACAATGCAGTCAGGCAGGAAACGTCCTCCCGGCATTCGCCAAACCCAGACTCGTCCATCAGACTGCCAGATAGAGAAGAGTGATTCGTCACTCCATAGAACACGTTTCCACTGCTCCAGAGTCCAGTAGCTGCGTGCTTAACACCACTCATTCCGACGCTTGGCATTTTGCTTGGTGATGTAAGGCTTGCATACAGCTGCTAGACCATGGAAACCCATGCCATGAAGCTCCCAGCTCCCAGTGTATATATATATATATATATATATATATATATATACAGTGCCTTGCAAAAGTATTCACCCCCCTTGGCTTTTTACCTATTTTGTTA
>JAOVYW010004898.1:2141-12722 GCA_025775045.1 Hiodon tergisus | reverse complement strand
TTCTTATCACCAAAACATTTCTAATAGCCACCATCCCTTCACTGTCAGTCCCACTATTGACTATATGCAAGTTTGAATAGATACATTTTTAACAAGTATGGCAAATTGATTTTTTGGGTTTGTCGTAAATTCATGACCACAAAACCCAGGGAGCAGACCCCAAGGTAATGTATGCGGGTGTGTATCACTATCTCACTAAAGCTTGAACTGTAAAACATTTTAACACAGATTAAGACAAATGTAAAAATCCTTCTGAATATATTATCAAAGAGTATATTATTAATAAGACCGGAGTTTCTTGTAATTTTGACAAAACACTGTGTGGCACGCAGCCAAGATTCACACCTGCCAGCCTTAGGGGACACAGATGTTCAAGACTGACAGCCAAGCAACGGGGTCACATCCTCTGCTGGGACCTCGTTGCGCACCTGAGTGTGGGTGCACTAATTGTGACAAAACTCAGGTGCCATCAGTTCAGAGACACTGTGCACTTTAAAAGGGCCAGCAATTCTGACTGAGTTGAGAGGAAGGAAGTCTCTGGTTGACAGCTGTGTTTTGCACAGAATGAAAACCTTTTAATTGTTAATTAATGTTTGTAAATGTTTGAAGAGCTACTTTATTTTACTGCTTTGATTTGGTTTTGTTGAGTTGTCTGGTTTAGTTACATTTGTTATGTCAAAAGACAGAAGGTGTCACAGAAACCCTCATCTCCCTGTCTCTGCAGATCCCTGGACCCCTGGGCATGCTACATACTAACAGTAATGTCACCTACCTGTATGCAAGTCCTTTATTTTCTATGTTTCTTTGATGGAGCGGAATAAGATGGACGTCCACACTGTGATGGATATTTGGCTTCGCTGTGATGTGTATAATTATCACAAATATATAATGATAAATGATCTCTTTCACTTTAAATTCCACTAACACAAGTGACTTTCTACCCTATTCAGGTGTGTTTTATTAAGAGCCATCTATATTTTTGCCCCAGCAGGTGAATTTGCCCCCTCACATCCTCCCTGTGCACAAAAATGCCGCAGTTGTGTGTCAGGTTCGATGACTTGATAAGCAGCAAGCACTGCTGAAATCATCAATCAGGGCTGCTTACTTAAAGGTGACACATAATAGAGCCCCTCAATCAACGTCCGCTGTCATTGTCTCTCGCTCGGGAACCCGAAAGGGAATGGAACGCAGTGAGGACGTTTGAACAGGAAGTCAAGGTTATCCCGCATGGAGAATTCTCTCGCCAGGGGTTTCAGCTTGAAGACCCATCTCCATCATGAAGAGGTGGCAGCTGGGCAGCAGATAAGAATCAGGCCTGGCTACCCCTCCTTCACTCTTTGGCGGTGACTGGTCCTCGTTTACAAGGCATTAGAGGGACCATTAACACAGCTAAAAGTCAGATATGCTTGTACGTGACAATAGAGCCCCCTAGTGGTTAAAGCTGCTACTCCATTATCACGAAAACGCATCATGGACAGAGGGGTTTAACTTTTGGCCCTGTGTTCCTGTAGTCTCATGTTCCCATGACCCTTTGTTCTCTTATGTTTTATTCATTAATTTTTCTTCAGTTGGTGTTGGAGCATATGTTTCTATTTCATAATGTTTTATGTAAAAAATATTTATGAAAATAAGTATACATATAAAATGTTCTGTTTTATGACTGGAATGTGAACAACAACTTTGCTGAAATATCCAACTACACTGTGCAAAAAATGTACACGATTCTTGGATGTGTATTCAGTTATGCATTCTTTTACATCCTACTCTAGGTATCCAGTATATTCATGGTCCACGTAGGAGGATGCTCCAACCTTTTGGGATCTGCTACGCTCTCTTTGGCGGGACAGTAAATCGTTTAAACCGGAATGATTTTCTGTCACAGCCTTTAGGGGGTGCAATCGAACCCAGGGTCTCTCCGGTGATACGCCAGCCTATTAACCTCTTCAGTGCAGGCATGTTCAATAAATGTTGGGGGCCAGATCGCAAGGGACGCTTGGCTACTTTACAAAAAGAACGGTTCTGTGTCCTGCATCTCAGCTGAGCCAATAAGAGAGAGCAGAGTCAACCTTATATTGACCACTAGCCCAGCTCTCCCTTGTCTCTTTCCCCTGCCCCTTCCGCACCATGACGTTTACACCGTTTGCCAAATGCCAACCCAGTTCTTGTTCCTGTTCTACATTTAACTATTGTTTGTTCCTGTCAGTGTTTAACAAATAGATGTGACTTACTGTCCGATTTACAGACCTCTCTGCTGCTCTCTGTGTAATGACTATTTGACACTACTTTGTTTAATTAATGGCGGTGACGATGCGCAGGATGAAATTGTCCTTTCCAACAGGTCTGCATGCTATGAGATCATATTAGATGAAGACCTGCAGACCTGTTAGGATCCAGATATGATTATGTGTTTTATAAATGCTCAGCAAGTATGAATCAACAGTTGTGTGGACCCTCATACATACATATACTATACATGCCTTTACTGGAGTGACTGGCTCCAGATATTCCATGGGTTGCCATGGAGATTTGTCTCTCCAACTGTTTATGCAAACCTGTCATACCATGCCAGATTCCACAGTTTCCATAGTTTTACGTATATGTGTCTTGAAAATTAAATTAACAAACCATTTAATTGGTAGTTATGACATGCAGGGGTGTGCCCGGGCTGAGAGTGGAGACACCGTTTACAAAAAGATAAAAACAAATGCATCAAAACTAAATAAAACCTCTAAATAAAACAAAGGAGGACAAAGGTTACTCAACGAAAGATCCACCACAAAATATACTAGCCATCAAATGGACTTTTCCCATTCTCTCTCCCAAACCTTTCTCCTTCTGCAGCACCTCGCTGGGCTTTTTAAAAGCCCTTTAATTGTTGCCGCAATGAGGTCCGGTTCACTGGCCACAATATTAGTTTTGGACCTGTGAATTGTGAAACATACCATAAAATCGGTAACTTTCCATCACTGCAGCATAGTTCGATCAGCAGCACTTCCTTCTTTTGCTCTCCAGACATCCGCAGGTGTCTCTTAAAAAACAGCTTCACTCCTGGGGTGTGTTGCCAAGCAGGACTTTTGCTGGCAGGTTTTGGGATAAAATCTCATCCTGCACCATCCTGTCATAGCCAAAAAAACAAGTGTCCAAAGGTTCCTGACCTGAATTCCTTTGAATATTCCATTGAGTAAACTAGTAAGGTGCAAAAGTTCGAAAATTTTAAGGCACTAGATGGACTGGACAAATGATGCGATGTATCACTGTGCCACACGTGCTGCTGTAAAATGCCGAAGTCTTTCCAAATAACATGGCTGACGTACCTGATGATGAATCTACACATTTTATCATATCCCATTGATTTTACGCAGATTATCACCATCAAGTAGGAGGGCTGCTGAGGTAGCAATTTATATCAGAAAAACGAATACTTTTCCCTGCGTTTTTTTGTAATTGTTTATTATATTCCTATTAGGCGAACATTGGTGATCAATAAAATAGAATGCCAGGCTATGAATAACATTAGCATAAATACATTGACTCCAGTTTTGAAGGAAATTATTTTTAATGACCTGAACATGTCAGCCCAATTACATAGTCCACTAAATCATAAAATATTAGACAAGCATCAGTGAGAGATTTGTATTGTACAGTATAATGTAACAGATATGCATACTGTGTATTTTTTAAAATCCCTGCCTGCAACCTTTTACTTGTTTTATTCTTTCATTATTTGTTCCGGTCTGAGGTTCCTTTGCCTCAGAATTCTAAATAATAGTGGCACCCCCTTTGTTCCAAGGCTATTTAACCAGAAAAGCTCAGGTCGTTTCTTCAGTTTGCGAATGTCTCAATTCCTTCCTCATCCTCCTAACTCATTGAAAGTCAGAATGCTGTCCAATGAAAGCTGATGAATTCCAGTGGGTATTTGTCTTGAGTTTTGTTGTTTTCTAATAAGCTTATAAAACTGCTGTGTGTGTTGTCAGCTTGTTAAACGGCAGTGTGTGTTATCATCTTGTTAAATGGCAGTGTGTGTTGTCAGCTTGTGAAACGGCAGTGTGTGTTGTCTAACTTGTTAAACAGCAGAGTGTGTTGTCAGCGTGTTAAACGGCAGAGTGTGTTGTCAGCTTGTTAAACGCCAGAGTGTGTTATCATCTTGTGAAACGGCAGAGTGTGTTGTCATCTTGTCAAACGGCAGAGTGTGTTGTCAGCTTGTGAAACGGCAGTGTGTGTTGTCAGCTTGTTAAATGGCAGAGTGTGTTGTCAGCTTGTGAAACGGCAGTGTGTGTTGTCAGCTTGTTAAATGGTAGAGTGTGTTGTCAGCTTGTTGAATGGCAGTGTCTGTTGTCAAGCTTGTAAATGATAATCAGCTGGTTTGAATTTGGTTACTTGTTGCACATTACCTTGTGAAATGCAACAATCAACAAAGTTCAGGCGCTTCATCCCAAAGACATTTAAAAAGTTTATATGAGCCTCCTGAGTGGCTGGGTCGTTAAAGGCACTCACCCAAGTGCAGGCTGAGCCCTATGAGCCCTATAAGACAGGAACTTAATTATTCACAGTTTTTCAATCAGCTGTTGTCATTGGCTCATCGTGCTTTTTAGATCAGTTTGAAGTATCACGAATAAGAGACCGAAACACAGTTCACCTTCACCTCACCCTTTCTCTCTGTGAATAACATTGCTAGACATGGGTTACCTTCACCTCACCCCTTTTCCCTATTTAGGCAAACTAGATGAAGTGGTTGTGTTGAACATACAGTGCCTATACAAAGTATTCACCCCCCCCCCCTTGGAGGTTTTTATATTTTATTTGTTTTAAATATTGAGTCATAGTGAACATCATTTTTTGACACTGATCAACAATAAAAAAGACTTTCATACGAAAGTAAAAATAAATTTCTACTAATTAGTCTAAATTTATAACAAATATTAAACACAAAATAATTGGTTGCATAAGTATTCACCCCCTTCAAGTCAGTATGTAGTAGATAGTAGAACCTGGAGAAACGAGTTGCCTAAGAAGGACCTTTTTGTCTTTAAAATATGTATCACAGCTGTATCACTCTTTCTATCAGCAAGAAGGAGACATTTACATTTAGCAGACACTCTCATCCAGAGTGAAAAAAAGAGTGACAAAAGAGACAACTTCATTCTAGACACAAGTCTGGATGCAGACAGAATGTTGCAACACAGGACCTTAAAAATCTTCCCAAAGAGAATCGTATGATCCTGTAACTTCTCGATCGACTGTGGGAATTAGGCATGAACGGAACGTCTCTAACTTTGAGAACTGGATGATGGCTGTAAATACTTGGTGGTGTCATTCTGACTCCAACTGTTTTATTACGCAGAAATTGATCCTCTTTCTTGTTGCTTTTTCAAGCTGGCCTTCTTTTCTCTTTCATCTAATAAAATTGATCCTGGATGAGTGTGATCACAATTACTCACTCTCTTAATAGCCCTGTTCCAAATCAGAAAATCGAAAGCTATCGGCCGCCCACAGATCAATAGTGTCATCAAAGAATCCTGGTTGGAGGCGGAGCTGAGAGGAGAATCAGAGGGTGGGGGGGATCAATTGGCTTCAAATGGAACCACAGTGTGTGGCACAAGGATCGCTGTGCAGCACCGGACTTTGGTCTCCCACCAAAAGTACTCCAATCAAGCAGAACCAACCACCAGATCACCCCCCTACCAAAGTGGAATTCCTTTGTGCTATTGTTTAAACCACAGCCATGCCTATAATTGCATTAACACACGCACCACCTGTCTCATTATTTTCAAATATAAAATACACACATGAACAAAGTCCAGTACAAGGATTGTTCTGGCTGTTATGCAAGAAACGGTTTCTTAAGAAAAGGAAAAAAATAAGAAAGTCTTTTAAATGCACAATTATTTTTACTGCTACCTTCCATATTCACCAAGTTTGTTAATTATCTTGGGTCATCACAACCAACGCTGCCACCACACTAGCTGAGGCTGAGGAAGTATGACTAGTCTCCTCCAACTGCCTTTGATTCACCCTTGTCTTTTACAAAGGCAAAACGAGAGGCCCTATGATAGGTTCACCTTTACTCCTGCTCATAGGGGTCAGTCTGCGTTCGGGAGAGCACCTTTACTCCAGCTCATAGGGGTCAGTCTGCGTTCGGGAGAGCACCTTTACTCCAGCTCATAGGGTTCAGTCTGCGTTCGGGCAAGCGCCTTTACTCCAGCTCATAGGGTTCAGTCTGCGTTCGGGCAAGCGCCTTTAATCCAGCTCATAGGGTTCAGTCTGCACTCAGACAAGCACCATTACTTACGTAGCCACTTGGGAGGTAGACTCAGCTTCTTACTGCAGGCAGAGTCTGGCTGTGACACATTGTTAGTGATTTCACAGAATGCCCACCAGGTTGAGCTGTCAATAGTGTCCAGACTGATTTGGCATGGGCCCATTTCCAAGCGCTTTTTGTTCTTCCGGGCTTAAGCAGCTATCTAATCAATAGTGCGGAGGCAAGATGTCATGGATGTTAAGCTAAATAACCCTGGTGTGATTAGCACGGAGGCACAAACAGCCTGGGTGGAAGGGCTTGAAGTCTGGCTGGATTCGAAGAGGCCTCAGTCTCCCGCCATTTTTCCATGCTAATTAGTTAATACATTGTTATTGATTATTAAATATTTATGACATGGCCATTTTTTAATAAGTTGGTTATTTAATAGTGATGTGTCTTTCGATTATTAACAAAATATCAGTAAGCTAGCCTTTTCCCAAGTTCTTCCAGGTCATACCTGAAGGTCACTGGTTTCATTTCCAGTTTTTTTGGTGTGCAAACTGGAGGTTTTTGGGTATTATTCCAGAGTGGAGCATAGGGTTTTTTTATTTCCTAACTGGAGGGAAACACTTTGTGTTTCAGATTCCAAGATTTGGGAGCAATGTTTATCGGAGATTTCATTATCCTGTGATAGAGGTTTGATTTGTTGATATGTTTCAGATGAAAATGAGAGAGTTATGATGCTGAAAAAGAAAACTGATCCCTACTTTACCCATATTTTCTTTTTACAAAAATGTAGTGTGTAGTTCCAACTACTATTGTACATGGTAAAAGCAGTTTTCAACAACTGAACTGCTAAGCAACTACTGAAAACCTGAATTTGAATGTAGTTCAATTACCCCCAAGCTCCTGAAAAAATCAACCCAGTATGCCCAGAGGTAACAGGCCAGGAGGCACTTCAACCAACCTGTGTAGCTGTCATGTGCTCATCAAGAGGTAACAGGTTAGGAGGCACTTTGAAAGTGACACAGCCATATACGGAATAGTGCCTTGCTTTGCTGTAGCTCTACTATAATATAAAAAAAGCTGCTGCAAATTGTGTTACCAAGACGACTGCATGCGTTGTACCAGGAGTGGTTCAGCGCTACCAATCAGCACAGCCCCTTAGGTGCGGTGTTCTTTTAAAATTTAAATTCATTGTGAAAGAGGGAAGTGGAGAGAGAGGATTTTGAGGTATGAATGTTGTATAGGTGACCAGAAATGGACATTTACAATATCAAATGCTCTTTTAGGTTGTGTCAGAAGACTTGGAATTGTTTTGGTATACTAAGTCAGTTGACCAAGTCATCTTGTGTGTAACCCAAAAATGTATAGTACTGTGAAGGATGTTTATTGTGCACTACTTTATTGGTTAAGGGCAGCTGTGGTGCACTTACTTAGAAGGGTCATGCCAAGATCAGCCAAGATTAAGCATTGAATTTTTTATTTGACATTTTTATGATCCCTGCAAAGTTATGCTATCGCTTGTTGCTATTAAAATAAACATTTTTTGGTGTGTGGCCTGTTCAGCTAGTCACCGATGGGGTAAAGAACCTAAACAGTTCCAGAGGGGACAGTGATGGGTATTGAGTAACAGCCATGTTTGAATAGCTATGCCATTTCTATACACTCCTTATTTAGTTTTTTCCACGCCTACCTATGCAAATGCATAGACTGGGTTTGAGCTGATATGACAAATATCCACAATTTTATAATTTATTTAAATTTGATATGTTTATCAATAGTTGACAATGTCAGACATAAAAAATAAAAATGTTAAATTTAATTAACTTTGACCTGAAATCTAGTGCATATCTCAAGCCTTTTAATGTAAAACTCACTCATCTACAGATCTACAGTTAGGTTTAAGGTCCAGAAAAGTAGACGCACGGACCCAAAAACAGTGGATAACATTCAAAATACAACAAAAACATTGAATTCTGTTTCAGAGTCTAAGCTTAAAACCAAGGATAAGGCCCCTGCACTCTGGAACAGTCTCCCAGACTAAAAGCTGCTAAGTTGTTGTCTAATTTAAAAAAACCTTTCAAATACGCATTTGTACAAACTGGCTTTTTATTAATGTATAAATAAAGAGCTCTCGTTTTTTTAGTCTCATGTTGTCTGACTTTATGTGCCTCTTTTTCAGGTCAGCGATTGAGACAATGTCTATGCCTGCTTTTATAAGGGTTCTTTTGCATGGAGATTCATCTTGATTCGGTTTATACTGTCGAGTGGAGAGGTGCCAATGGCCCAGGTCATTAAAACAGCAAAAGTAACGTAGGGGGGGTTGGGATGGTTTGCTTTATGCCAGGACATTAGTTGCTCATAATGAATCCTCTGTTCTGAAAAGCATGGTATAGTTGATTTTTAATTTCACTTCAATAGAGCACTGCCTTGCCTTTTAAAGCCCTGGTTAGACAAACCATTAATGACCAAAGCGTTCTGGTTAATGTGAAGCAGTGAATTCCTGGGTCTGAATATTGTTGATCTTCCCATTGCTTAGGCCTTCATAGGAGCAGAGGCTTTGTGCAACGTTTTCTTTTAATCGCTTGGCAGGAGGAAGGAAAAAAGCACAAGCTTTTAACATAAATATAGTTACATTCAGCATTTGCTCTTCATCAGTAGTTAATGGAAAAGGTTCAAACCAAAGCTTATGTGCTAAGTGCACAAACGCAAACCCCCTGCCAGTGTTACATCAACCTCTATCTATTTAAAATGGATTGTGAGTATACCTCCTCCTCTGATTTGGATAATTAAGCATTTCCTTCCAGGGTTTACTTTCCAGACCCCTTCTATTGAGTATGCATGTTTTAATGCTAATATATGCCAGAATACACATATATGTTATATTTTTTGAATTTTCTTGTAATATATCATCCTGTTTATTAACAAAAAAATGTATTACTGCAACTTAAATGTAATGAAACTGGCACAGGTCAAACAACTTATTATATTATGTCAGGCCATTGAGTCCAATGCACACTTGCCCCACTTAGTTCCCACAGCAATCCAGCAAGGACAGAAATTCAAAGAACAAAATCAAGCATAACTGCTTTGCAAGTTCTGTGAATAGTTTGAGTTGATGTAAATGTAAATGCAATGGTCTGAGTTTATGCAAACAAATCGGCATTTATGTACGTAGCTATGATCTATTAGGATCATTACTGAAATTTGAATTATGGTCTGTGTGAAAGAATTAAATATACTGTATGACTTCCGTTTAAGATACTTTTACTTTTTTAACACTGCAACAATAACAAATACACGTCAAGTGCCAGTTCCAGTGTGGAACCTGTTGTCTTTGCTGTAGAACACTGCTGGAACAGTACAAAAACCGTTTTTATGGTATACTTGCTGGTGTACCACTTTGCGGCACTTAACCATAAGACATTGTAGCTCTCTAAATCATGCTTTTAACCCTTTTTTGTATAAATAAATGTATCTGCTATGTAAATAAAATTTAGGAAATGTAAATGTGTAAGACATAGGATAGAAATATTGTATTTGATCTGTTTATAATTGCACTTATATTTTCACTTTAACTAATATTACTACTACTACTGGTATTATTATTTTTATAGTATTATTATTATTATTATTATTATTATTATTGATGTTACATAACAAAGAAAACTATTAAAAGCTCTGCGATTAAATATTTATGAAAGGAAGTGTGACATGGCTATTGACTGTGCCTTCTGTGGAGGAGGTCTGGGTGAAATACGATCCCCACGTTTCTGCTATTGAATTCTCAGCATGTAATCATCAATCTTGTCTTGGCATTATAAATATGCACCACTTTGATGTGCAATAGCTTTGCATATAAAAAGCCAGAAAACCTTTCGGTAAACAAGAGTAATATCTTGTGATGAATGTTTGCTATTCTTTCATTCACATTAATTCCATTAATTCTCATTTGAGAGTGGCTGCCTTTAGACCAAGAATCCATTAGAATAAACAGGCATTAACAATCCAATACAAATGCAGTAGAAAATGTACAGATATGTAAAGATTTGCAGTAGGCAGGCAACCACAGCATCAGAGGCCTAACTGAGCAATGCAAAGCTTCCTTATGGTGTATCATTAACTTGCAATTAACATTACCCTAAGGCTCAAATGTATTTTGCAAGCTCAGGTGATCTACAATGGGACTTGTAGGAACTTCCAGGCCATCGCACTGTTGGCAAGCTGAAAAGGGTTAAATAGTATTTACCAGTACCCAGCTTAACCACTCGCCTATGGGGGGGGGGGGGGGGGGGGGGGGGGGGGGGGGGGGGGGGGGGGGGGGGGGGGGGGGGGGGGGG
>JAOVYW010004897.1:0-12723 GCA_025775045.1 Hiodon tergisus | reverse complement strand
CTCCTCCTCATTGTGGGGATGCAGCTCCTGGGGCACATGATGATTGTGGCCAAGAAGTGTGCAGAAGACATAGGGCTGTCCAAGGGCTACCGGCTGCTGGTCAACGAGGGGCCAGACGGGGGGCAGTCCGTTTACCACATCCACATCCACGTAATGGGCGGCCGCCAGATGGGATGGCCACCCGGCTAAACGCCCTATCCACAGGAATAAAGCCATTTCACGTTAACTGAAACCGACATTGTCCCAGTACTACTGTTAGCGTAAATCTGTCATGTCTGCCTACTGGGGAAATTTCTTGTGAAAAATAAATGCACTTAACTGCTGCTTTGGTAGTGACAGTTGTTTCTTTTATCTCAAAGAAATGGGAAACCTTAGATTCATTCTTCCGGCCTTGCTTTTAAACTGAAATCTGTTACGATGGTGGAGCTGGTAATGCAACCATCTTGTCATCTGTACTTTCTTCTGTAGCATGTGATTACAGATGACGGGGGCAGAATAATTATCCCGGTACTTTCTGTATCGCAGGGTTGGTTTCATTTTTAATTATACAGTTCCACAACTATTGTTCTCTCGCAGAAAGTTGAAACCCCCTTGTGAGCACATACACGAGTTCTAAGTTTATCTGAGCTTCATAGTGAGAGTTTTGAATCGGTACAAGTACCGCATAACTATTGGCATGCCACTAGATTGTTAAAAAGGGCTTTTTGTTGCACGTGAATTTAATTTGAACCATGAAATGCATCTATTGTAGATTAAATGGCAAAAATGAAGACTGCCATCAGTTTGGCATATGCCGTTTATAACATCAGTTCAGCCATATATATTTTCCCTAGCCTCTCCATTTATTTTATAATGGTGAAAGATGTAGTATGCACTACCCAGACTGAGATTGGATATAGACCCCAGCGGGCAGGTTCCCGTTGTATTTGTGCCATGGGCTGTATTAATTCATAACACATGAAGAATAGCTCTGTCTGCCTGATGGAAATGGAAAACTCATAAATGTATATATACTGTATGATGGCATTTTTAAAAAATCACCTTGTTGCATTCATCCATTCATATAAATGTCTTTCATGGAGTGTTTTTTTTTCTATCAGTATGGAAAACATTTAGACTGGGTGCAACTGTCAGTTATTTGATACAAAATGGCTATTGATGTCAATATGGACCTAGGATTTTATGGTATCGTTTCAGTTTCAAACCACACAGAACAAAATCCAGTCATCTTTTAAGTGTTTGGCCACTTTGATGCCCAAATTACAGAAAGCTGCGGAAACCACAGTGTTTCCCTCCTCACAGAATAATTCTTCATATTCAGTGATATAAGGGGAGGAGATTGACATGAATTGGTGGGCGATACACAGTTAACAATCCCTGCAGCTGCGCTCTGGGTTAATAGCATAAAAAATCCCATAGTGATCTGGGTATGTGCTGTCATATTGAAGGAAGCCTGTTTATATCTAATTGTACTGTGTCGAGTTTATTTGATTTTACCAGTACTTGTGTACAGATTTATGAAAATACATGAGTCTAGGCTTTAATAATATTAATAATTTAAATCTAGGAAATCCTGTTTTGGAATTTGTATTGTAAAGCAGTTTTTAATAAAAGGGTTTTAGACCTGTGCTAGCAGCTGAATATAGGAGAGTGGAAAATACCCAGAGACCCCAAAAAGGCCAGTGAGCCGAATTTGTTAGTGTAATTATGTGTAAACGACGTTTTATATTAAGTGGTTGAAGGCCTCCATACCGTTAGGTTATCAAATTTAATTCGAGCCTTTTCGACAGCTCACGCCACTAACACATACATATTCAGTGATATTGAACACAGAAAATGTATCAGTGAGCATTGGGTGAGCTCTTTACATTAAAAAAAAAAAAAACAATCTCAACTTTGCGTCTTAACCACAACCCACATTCTAAAATGAAAGAATGGAAAGGAAGTTGATGTTTAAGTATTGACTATGTTTCATGTCCTCTTTAACATTTAATAACTTCCTCCATGTGAACTCTGACTAAGCCATTAAGGGGATCAGCTCTTGCTTAACAGCCTTTGAATTTCAGCAGTAAGCGGTGAATATGCCCATAAAGTCAATTGGTCACAATGAGTGTGCTTTTACTTGGGTAAATATTGTTAGGTTCCTAGATCCAATTAATACATTTTCAAACTCTTACCATTTCATATTTAATGCAGCATATAGACTTATATATAAGAGTTCTTAAGTACTGGATGTCAGATGTTTGTCCTGTCTGATCCAGCCTGAATCGTGTGACCCATCTCCACAATCCAGACAAACATGTCGGGAGCAAGATTTTCGAGCATGGCTAGGCGATTATAGGGATGCTTAAAAATGTGCCCTTCTTGCAGATGAAACAAACAGCCACTCCCACCAACTGCACTTACAATCTTTTCAGTATTTTCCGTTTTTTTCTTCTTCAAAGACACATCAAACTAAAGTAATGAAGGAAATGTCCTTACAGAGGGAGCTATTCATCTGTTATACTGCACTGCAGCGCTTGTATTAATCTTGGTTTTTCGGTTAGGTTTTCATTGCTGAAACAGTTAGAGAGATTCCAAAAATAAAATCTTCCTCATGTGTATCGTACCAAGCTGAAAAGCAATTTTTATGTATGCGCCTGTAACATTTTCTCTTCCTAAATAATCAGCAACATTCATTCTCCACAAACCACGGTTCAAAGTGCCCTTCCCCATGCCTTTTAAGACAATGGTGTTTTCGCCATTCTGCACCACTGTGGGCGGGTTGGGGCTGCCACTTAGTGTGAAGATAGCTGGGTGAGCTAGGCTGTCTATTAGCATAACGGGATGTCAATGGAATCTGTTGTTTGCTAGGCACAAGCCACCTGCTCGATTAGGCTGAAAATGGAGGACAGGTGAGCTCAACCTACCGTCTGGCAGAAAGGTCTCGGAAGGCTGGCCGCATTCAAAGGAGACTGCTTTATTCTATCACATCCTGTCAGAAACAGCTCATTGCCACAGGAGTTTGCCACTAGGAGAACAAGCCAATAAAATGGAAAGCTGCAAATAAGAAAAAAAAATGTTGAAATGCTGTAATCTCACCTACATTTTGATAAATATTTTTCTACGGTGTTGTTTTGATTGATTGTGATGATTGCTTCTTAGCTGTAAATTGATTCCTGTAAAATGTAATAGTACAAACATGTCCACATGCTTACAGTAAATATACGCATTTAACAATAAAAATAAAAATGTGTCATAAACAACCAAGACAGGAAAGGATTGTTTGTAATTCATGCTGACATTCATCCTTGAATGGTTGCTCTGCTGTCCATTAAATGCTAATTATCATGGCTCACTATTGATACTGAAGTCATAATACCAAGCACACTTACACAAATAATATATAATGGTCTTATATTATTAACGAGAGAATGTCCAAAGGGGCATTGCATGGATTCCCAGAGTGAATCAATCAGGGAAGCCCACAGTGAACTCGGCAACTGTATTTCGTCCCTAAGTTCACCGCAGTGCCGTCTTTGCATCCTGAGCTAAGCTGACACGCCCCCCCACGAGCCTTCCTTACTTTGTGACAGCCTTTGTTTCCCGCAGATGCCCATGCTTTCCTCTGTATTTCTGCACTGCCCTCTGCCTCCCACTTCCACCATATCACAGGGCCCACAGTAATCACGCCAAAGATTGTGCCGCATCCGCAGCCAGTCTGGACAGGGTTGGCTTTTACAGGCTATTTGTGGTGGGGCTCTCCAGCTGCCAGTCTGGTGTAATTAAATTTCCTTCACTTGGATGCTTGCTTGGATCCGAGCAAACATGTTATTTGGCTCAGATAAACACCATTGTTCAAAGGCCGAATGCCAAAACTATGGGACCTACTCTACTATTTTGGCTCTCAACGCTCTGATAAATACACAAAAGGAAGAAAACATTTTTTTAAATACAAAATAAAAATAAAAATGTTTGGGTGCCTCCCAGCATTTCTATATTGAAGAAGTAGAATGAATGGTTGGTGTTTAGAAACAAGACCCCACGCCTCCCTTTAATTCTACATTGTATATAATTTGCTGAACCTATGAATCAGCGTGATGAGGGCACAGGGCTGTCAGACAGCCTGCCAGGAGCCACTAACCAGAGAGGTGCTTAACCTGCTTTTCATAGCAAACCGTTCCCAGTTAATGAGAGATCTTCTGCCATGCTGTAATGAGTGGCTTTTGGTAGAGAAAACTGCTGCCAGGGCTGCACACAACTACATATCAGAGGTTCAGCTTCTTGGACAGCGTGGGGGTTGGCCACAACAATAGGCAATAACCTGCGTTTGCTAAAATCGGTTGTCTGCTGTCAATGACGTAGCCCTTGTGATGGGAAATTAAGGTCCACTTGAATTTTGTGCTGTTTACCAACCCTGTTTTTGTAGCCAGTATTTCATTTAAACTCATATAAAGAAATAACTTTAAGGCCTTAAATAGGCATGTCCTTGATGATGAGAGACCCAAAAACACACAACAATGGAATACTGGCAACTTGTTAACCTTGCAGTGCATCCCTTGAAAATAGATAGCTAAATAAACAAAAATATTGCAATAATAAATGAATTGCTTGAAGAGAACATTTTACTTTATTATAAAAGTATAATGCTATATTTGTTGTGTTATTTGAGGCCAATGCTGGTATTTGGTTAAAATTATATCTTAATCTTAAGAGCACAAATGCGTGCAGTTCTGCTTTTAAAACGTGTGTATATTTTATTTTTAAAAAATCAATAGGGAATAGCTCTACAAAAATTTGCCTTCATTAACTCATACATTCCAACCATGAAGACACAGTTCTTTGTATCCAAAGAAAACGTTGCTATGTCTGTTGCTAGGCAAGTGACAAAACTACTTTTGTCAAAAGTACCTTTGCACAAACCACCAAACAGACACACTGGAGCAAATGCTTCAGGGAATATTTATCATTTTTAAAGAGAGTAGCCAATAAAGAAATTAACCCTGGCCCTGAATCAGATTAATCATTTGGTTAAGGTTAGAATTCAATATTTATCAGTGCTTTGGGGCAATTTCTGCACTGTCCAAAGAACATGAGTAGCAATGTTAAGGGGCAGGTGAAAAGTTAAACCAATATAACAGTGAAGGAAAGTAAGCAAGTAACCCAAACATGGCAAAGTATTTCTGTAGGCATGATTAGAAAAATCATGCAAATAAAGATTCTGTTGTCAACGTTGTCAAGGCAAGCAACGAATGTAAAAGTACACATTGATATACTTTACTATAGAAATAACCCTTGACCTGTTTAGAGATTTTATGTCACGCAGGACTGCCAATAGTGTGCGTCATGATGTTTGACACAGACGATGGTATTTCTGCAAAATTACAATGAATAACATTATCACCTGAAATGATTGTGCACGTAATGTTGTACTTCCAGCCCTACCTGGTCTCAGGTGGTCTCAGGTGGTCTCAGGTAGCTAAAGTGGCAGTTCTGAATATTAGCTGTCCGGTAATAGCACATAAAATTAGGCCGAGCTAGACCATCTAGAGACTGATTTCTCTGAAGCATTTCTCTGCCAATTCAAGGAGCTTTACCTCACCATAAGAAGGGGGTGACTGATTGATTGACAGACTGAAAAAAAAAAATTCGGTCAGAAAGAGGGCAAAGCACTGAATAAATATAAGAATTTAAGCCAAATTTTCATTTTTTTAGAGATAGAATTCTTACAATCAAAGAGAGTGGTAGACTGCTCCTGTTTTGAAAAATCAATCTTCATTTTGGTTAGTAGGGGGAATTCAATTTGTTGACAAAAATGTACTTGAGTAATGTTTCGTCCAAGGTTTTTAAGTCCAGACTTACAAGACCAAAGAAAAGGTATATTTACTTTATGGATTGGTTGGGCAATAGTGTTAATTGAAAAGCATTGCTTTTCTGAATAGTTATATTTGTAGCCTGAAAAAGAGCCAGAGTTTTCGATCAAGATGGATAACATCTCAGGAATGCTGTTCAAAGGCTCAGTTATACACAAAAGAAAGCCATCCACATGTAAGAAAACACTCGGTTCTATTCCTTTACGCTTCACATGCCGGAACAGGGAAGAGCAGCCTTTTATGATGTGGCTGATTCAACCATTGCCTCCAGCTGTACCAATTAACCAGCTGAGGATTATTGTAATCAGCCGGCTGGCTGGGAATGTCAGACTACCCTGTCTTAAAGGGGCAAGAAACTGCTTCTCTAAACCCCGGACAAGGTAAAAACCCTCAAACCTAAGTCTTCGTCTCCAAACGAAGAAGACAGTAGAAAGTTATCATCACAAAACTTTTAATGCATTTCAAATAGCCTACTACACCACCAAGAGATATGAACTAAATTAACAATAAAATAATATACATTCACTCTAACCTGCGAAGTCCAACAAACAAAGAGCTGCATGGAAGACAATAGTTCTGAAACTGCCTAAAAAAAGGCGGAGCACGATATTTTGATCAGATATCAGCCAGCGTTATTATAACAGAGGAATTAGTATTCAGACCCAATAAGCGGAATCAGGAAAACTAAAGTGTCTTACATAGTATTTCTATATTATTTGTTAAACACTAAAATAAACACACACCATAGTTGTACAAAAATGGTTGAATGGCTTTATTAAAAGTGAGCCGTGAAAGAAGAGAGACAAAATCGTAAGGGTGCTCATTTATGCATGTCTCTCAAATTATATAATGCAACGGTTATCTAAGACAATGATAAAACATAAAAGTTAATGGACTACAGTTGTACAATACGCACTGCTGTCGTCAGGTCTATAATATGAACATTGTTGCTGCCCAATCCTCAGTTCTATTACCAGTCGGAGCCAGACAACAGCCTTATGTTCACTTGGCGTCTCCCCCTTATAGAGGTAGAGAGGAAGTGCTGTTCGTAAAAGACTGGGTGAGTGAAAAAACAGCCTTCAATCCAGTGAGTCGGAGGCCGAACCTCACTTGTTTTTTTGCATAGTTTGGCTTTCAAAGACTTGAATGTTTCTCGCTTTGGAGAAATGCTTGCTCTGTATTCTTGGAAGATAAAAACTTAGAGTCCTCGAAAGTGAAGCTGGCCATAATCTCCCTAGTGATGGGCTCCTTATCTCTGTGGTAGTGAAAGCAAACAATGCACACCATGGGCCTTGGGTCGCTTCCAGTGTTAGCTGCAGTAGGCCCAATGCTATGTGCTCGATCAAGAGCTGTTGGCGTGGAAAATAATCCTCTACACATGAAAGTGACAGGGTCTAACCCTTCCAACTTCTCAGGTAGGTCCACAAGTCTTAGATTTTTGAGGTTTTCCTTTATCGTCCATCTTTTCTCTGTTATCTTTACTTGGTGACATGACATGGTTTTCACTTACAATTTTTCCTAAACATATTGTGCCAGTTTGATTGAATTCATTTTAGATGAAAATGCACGCATATAAAAAAAGACATGCTTTATCAAAAAACTGGGCGAAAGTAAATTAACAGTTGATGGGTGTTGCTGACATTCTTCCAGTCTTAAAGCGAATTAAGGGAAATGTTTATTGATATTACCGATGTTATGTCATATGTAAACGTGCTTTAAAATGTAACATTGGCAGTAGTCAAATAATCTCGAGACATGCTTATTACTTTTCAATCGACTTTTATAAATCCTAAATGGTGTGGCTGAGGGAGGGATCAATTGCCCAAATGCCAATGAGTACATGTGCCAAGGTCAGTAGAGGGGATGAGAGAGAGAGGAGAGAGACTGAATCTCTGGGATAGTATATCTATTTCTTCCTCAGTTTAGATGGCAATTTGGTTTCTACCAGTCTGAATTTATCCATGCTTTAGTACCCTCTAGACTAGACTACTGTAACAACTTGTTCAAATCGCTACTGCTAGGGTCTTTAAAAAAGCAGAAAAGATCACCCCAGTCTTAGCATCACTTCACTGGATAAATATTAAGCACCATGTTGATTTCAAGGAGGCATTAATTTCGGTTTGGGCCTTTATACTTAAAATTCCTCCTATTCCATTGTCATAGCATTCACTAAAAGCTGGCTATTTGACTGTCCCAAGCGTATGAGTCGTCTCGTACAAAGTCCCTTCACTTAGGATTTTTCCACCTATTCCAGATTAAAAACTTATTTGTTTTTAAGTGTGTTCTTTAGCCATCTTGGGTGCTTAGATAGAGAGTAGCATATGGTCTTGCAGGTGAGCTTTCCTTGCTGTCACGTTACTATTAGTAGACCTACCTCTGTTGGTCTGGCCCTGCTCTCAGAGGGCAGGAAGGTCTCAGATCTCTTTAATAACATACCTGGCATCTCACCACATCTTTTTTTTCAACACTGCCATAGTTAAATCCTACTGAGGGTAAATCATTTCAAATAACTTTTAGACATTTTTTGTTGCAGTATGTAAATGAGAGATGAGTGCAAGTCCGATTGAATAAATCTCATAGATGCTCCCATACTGATTTCCCATATTCCCATTATTCTAAAGTATTGAAAATTCCTACACAGCACCAGAAATGTCTAGGAATATTGAACAAGTTAAAATCCTGTGGGTTGATGGCATCTTGATGGCAAGGAGTCTGGGGCTGGAGGATAACTCTTTGCCTCTGGGCATTTTATATCTGCAAGCAGCCCCAGGAGGAAAGCCTTTACATCTGTAGACACCTAAAGGACTGGAAATAGTGAAGGGGGTGGGGGTGGGGGTGGTTGGGTGACAATCAAATACATTCGTATTTGTCACCAAACAACAATGTGCCAACTGTTAAGGCATATACATTTTAAAACATGGAAGGCATACAGGAAAGACATTAACCCTTGGTCACATTTTGGTCATAACTGAGTGAGTTTACACTCAAAATGAGATATGACAACAGACACTTTATTGGAATGTTATGAAATAGTTATGTGAATTCATATCAAAAGTAATTTACAACTAGCCACCGAGGATACCTTTTGACAAAGCGTTTCTTGTTATTGGTTTTTAAATGTGGGTGTGTCTCAATTGAAAATATCAGGTTTGGGTTTGCTGTTGGTCTGGTCTTGACTAGACATTTTGATCCCTGTGATTAGATACCATACATAAAGATAATATAATGTCAGTGCACACTATTTCCATTTTATTCAATATTAGAAGTTGTCCACTGGGTGACTTTCTGGCAGCATCTTCTTGAAAATGAAGATCGGACACCATGAACAAAATGTCGGGCATTGATTGCATTTTGATGAGGCTTGATGTCATTAAAGACCGTCCACATTCACCTCAAACGTGCATTCCCATTTTTATGTGGTGATATTTGAACCACGGTGTAACAACATCCATCATCTAACACTGAAAAAAGTCGGATTGGTAACAAACAGCTCCTTCCAGCAGCTTTGAAGACCCTTTTAAATATGTATATTCTAATACCGTTGTGTTCAGGATTCGAAAACTCTTTACGACACAAATTCCCTGAAATGGGAGCTGGTCGCACAGCATCATAGTTGGCTATTAGGAGGGGTATGATTGAAAAACTGGAGCACAAGCTACTGAAGAAACATTGTAACAACATCTCACCACAGGGCAACAACTGCAAAAATGTCCCCATCCACAAAAGCTGCAACGTGAGTATTTTTTGAGTGTATTTTGCTATTAATAGAGCCACGCAGGACGGAAGAACAACTCAGGGCTGCATGAATAGTACTTTCACTGGGGTAAAACACACCGTCGACTCTGACACAGCGATTATAATACAGTGATTACAGCAGGAAGGCAAGGGTCAAATGTCACCTTGTTGTGACATTAAATAATCCCTGATAGATTTTTTCCACAAATGTGTTAGGTTTAATTTAATAATGTAGACCAGGGTGCTCTTTTAAATTTAACCAGTGAAGTTGAGAGGACTTTATTAATATGAAAAACATGAAAACCCATTACACAAAGAGCACTGAGCCTGCCGCACATTGGCAAAACCAAGGACATTTGACAATGCACATTGGCACATAGTGTGTAATCTTCAGTTCAATTGTGTATAATTGTGTCAACAAAAGCTGTTTTTCAGATCGTCAGGCAGGCCTAAATGTGGGCAGACAGTGACACGTTGAATCTATGAAACTTTTTTTTTAATGATTTCTCCTTGTGATAATGGCAGGTAACTTGAATAATGGTCACTGGAAGTGGGTGCTGAAACAAGACTGAAATCAGAAAACTGTAAATGTATGCCACATTCGTTTTTCTGAATAAGGATTTCTGCTGAGCAACTTTAATAATAAAACCAAAGGTTCTTGTTTGTTTTGTTGGCTTACATGTTAGAATAATAGGACATTTAACCCAATAACTGTCCAATTTCCTTGATAAATAACTTCTAACATATTGTTTTTAATGACAGCTATTTGTAAAAGGAAGACTAAATCACATTTTGTTTTATAAAACATTTTTGAGTGAATTCCAAAAAGATGCATGAATTACAACAGCATGTGACTTGAGTGGAGCCAACAAAAATAATAATGACAGAGAAAAAGCTTGAGAAATAACAACTGTCACTGATAAAATGATACATGCATTCATAACATAAACACACTGTGATATCTAATTACAGAACTAAATAAACTAACTCTCGGAGAAAACGGCCCACATATGCACTAACCAAATGTCTTCTGGACAAACTATCAAATACAGCTTTTCTTTAGTTATAAGCAGACAAGGCAAACAAAATAGAATGTTTAAAATGCAAAATAGAACTTTGCATTCTAGAACAAATTTGGCCGTTAATGTTTTACTAATTGTTTGTCTGCAAGATTTTTAAAAGATGCTTGTATAATTTTTTATTGTGTTTTGTATATTTACTTCATATATATATATATTTATTCAAATTAATAATTTGTTTTTCTCAAGAAATAAGGTTGGGTACGACTACAATTAGAAAGAAAATCTCAAATACCAATAAGCTGAAATGGGGAAGTTCCCTGGTTGTAACAAAACAGACTTCAAGGAGAGCTGTCTATATCAGCGGATAAAGAAATATGAAAAGATGAGAAAAGCAAACGTGACTGTGAAGTCATTATTATAGTTGTTAGGAGAGCACTGCCTGTCTTTGAAACGGAACGCTGAATCCTGCCGATACCAACCGATTGTAAATTGGCTTCAATAAAGCCCTCCTAGCAGTAAAGTACAATGATAATTAATCCACTGTCGTTTCTTGCTATCCCCGGTGACCCTGAGTGTTTTCTCGCATATGCAGTCAATCTTTACAATTGCGGCACCACCATCATGAAATCCAGAGAAAGTAATTGTTTAATAAGAACTAGACTGTGACTCCTTTTGTTGTTGGTTATAGTGGGTGCTGGCTACAGACTGATTTTCGCAATGCAGGTCTTTTTTTTTTTTTGTCCTCATCAGGCGAACTGTAAATGATATCTGTCCGCCCCTAGCTGGAGCTGTTGTTACTGAAATTTAACATCTGAAGGAAGACAGCCAGAGGCCCTTTTAGAGGTCGTAACTTTTCTTTCTGTGTGTAGCGCAATCCCATTTCGCAGCCAACCAATTCATGATGTATTCAAAACATAGATACAGTGCATGAAATATCACCACTCAGTTACATTTACCTTACAAACTCAAACATTTTTAATGTAAAAGGCCTTGAATATTCACAAAATTCACAAACTTTGCGACCGTATTTGAATGTACCAACCTAATTGAATCCCAGCTAGAACTCTTCACCTGCTTGCTGTAATCAATGTCTGCCCAGCTCAATATCAATACTTTGAAGCCACCATTCCTGCAAATCAACAGCGGCGCTCTTCTTCAGGAAACTAGTTCCCATGACCTAAAGTTCCCTCCTGCTAATTGAAGAGATTATAGTGGGTTGGTGGTGACACGGCAAAACCCTCTCCACCATAGCCTGTTGTACTGAACAGTCTATTATAGTCTGCAGTGTCTTATCAGGCACTTTCTGAAAGGCTTTTGAGAGCCTGTGTAAAACATTCTGCCCATACACAGTGATTCCACAGCACAGCCACTCCATATATTCTTGTTGTACAGAATTGCTTCTGGCATAATTTTAAAATGCTCTTCTCTGAAGGGCATTTTAGCATTTCTTCCATAACCAGAAAAAAAGAATTTCCTTTGTGTAAACCTTTTTGCTGTGAATTACCTGATGACTAAGATACTGGACTACCCTTGCTCCTGGAATAAAATGGGAGTGGCATAGTTTGCCTACAGAAATAGCCACATATTTTTTTTGGAATAGCTAATTATTATGTGTTTTCTCCACAGTTTGAAATCGGAGATTGAGGTAATAACATTTACTTGTCACTACGAATCATGCAACCACAGAGGGACGGCAAGGAAATAGGCCTCCAAAGTAATCGCCCGTCCAATGTGAGTCACCCGTTTCTCTTCCACGCTGCTGGCTACATAGCCAGCACAAGACGATCAGCAGCACTTTTTTGACTTTAGAAGACTTATATAAATAAGATTTATATAAGACTTATGTAAATGAATGACAATTCTAGCTTTCACCAACCATCAGATGGCATCCTTCATTAGAAATGACTGATACCTGTTTTATGTTTTTATGTTTTATGCAGTTAGGGAAGCTAAAACATGTCTCTTTCAGTTTTAATACATCATTTATGTTTACAGTAGCTTCTGAATGTTGTTACAAGCATCATCCTTATAATGATATTACAGCGGGTGAAATAAGTATTGAACACGTCACCATTTTTCTCAGTAAATATATTTCCAAAGGTGCTATTGACATG
>JAOVYW010004895.1:0-12724 GCA_025775045.1 Hiodon tergisus | reverse complement strand
GGGGGGGTGACGAGGAACAGGGGAAAAATATCATGTCTGCTGCTAAAACTCATAAGCACTTTATTAACATTTCAGGCACATCATTTCAAACCACTGAGTACATTCAAATGAGATATCCGGCACGATAATTGAGTTTTTTTCCATAAGCAGGTCGGGCAGAATGCTTTCCACTGCAGATTCTCCTCGGTCATTTCCGCATGCGACACGCCGGGGCGTGTTATTCTCAAGAGTTACTGGGAGCCCCCACATCTGGATTCACATTGGTTACGTGCACATGCTGCATGTCTCCAGCTCATAATAACATAGTAAACACATCTAAGCTCCTGAAATCTACTGCATATTTAATGCAACGTGTGCATTAATGAGGGTGGGATTGCGCCCTGTGCCAGCGTGGGAAGTGGCTGAACCGTTAAATGCAGCACAGAAAAACCTCAAATGTACGCTGAACCTCCACAGCCGCTTGCAAGCTAATTAGGTGCATACTGTAGTCTTGGATCGTGTCTGAATCTGCAGCTAATGGTCTCTTAGTTTCAGTCATGCTGCAACACGCCTGAGCATATGCGGTCCGAGGGGTGACAGCAGCAGAACTTCAACTTCATAAGGCATGACACAGGGAGAAGCTACAGCAACATGACGTAGCTGATGCACGTCAGTTAGTGCAGCCCGCTGGATTTTCTTGGTCCTTATGTCACCTGTCACGACAAATCATCAAATGTCGCATTGTCAGGGCACGATGTATGTGATTTGTTGTAATAAAAAAAAATTTTCGGCTGTTAATTTTGGATAGCCTATAAAATGACTTCAGCAGCAGTAAAATTTACCTGTCACCATTACCAGAGTTTTTATTACCCTAAAGCAACTGATATGTGTTTTATCTGTCCCAATTCCCCTGCATATCTAATATGACATGCACGACTGACATGTTTCCAAGTTATAAAAGTGAGGCTCTGTCACAAATTACCCTGTGTACTTCGTTTCCTCTTGCTGGAGCTGTATATTTTTAAATGTATTTCTCAGAGCTCCGTGTTCACTTGGTAACCCCGATAGAGGGCTTTCTTCAGCTCTTTATTCAGCTTCTCCTCTGGCTGGATGAAGCGTTCCTTCAGCCTTTTCTGGAGGTCCTGCCTCTCTTTGGTGGGCCTGTCTAGGCTCTGTTGAAGACTTCTTGCTGGTGCAGTTGCTGATGTGTCACCTCCAGGTTGGCTCTTAAGCTTCTCCTCATCTTCCTTCGTTTCCTGGTGGACAAGCAGGGCCTCCTCCAGCTCCCGTTGGAGGTCAATGGTCACCTCCCAGCTTGTTCTTGTCTCCATTTTGGACCTGAACCTCCTTTTCCAGGTCTTCCGGTTTCCCCTGGTGCGTTGATGGCTTGACGACTACAAGAGAACCCCTGCTGAGAGAAAAGGCCATTCAAGGAGAGAACTCCAACCAATAACTCACAAAGTCAAAGTTTGCTTTAGACCTATCAAGTTCAGTATGCTAAGCTAACTGGAAAACATCAAGTTTGGCATGTTGCCATAACATTTCCCTGTGTCCTGCCTTATGACAGCTTTAGAAAACCAATAGAGTGACGTCAGTTGTCACAGACTGTCATGACATCAGGAATTTAGTCATGCAGGGTGAGGTAGGCTTTTTATAGGTACATTCAAGTAAAGTTTTACCACTAATATAAGTTTGCCTATAACAGAACATTAGGGGTGGCTAAAAACTAAAGGAAACTAAAGGTGAATTAAGAGCAGTGTTGTACATTGCCGTTTTTTCAAATACCGTAGTTAAGGGTGTTTTGTATCATTAACTGGAACAATACCAGTCTGTTGATGTAATATTTTTATGCGTAAATACTAGCATGGCCTGCAGTAGAGGCTTTGAAAAGGGGTATTGAAAACCAGAGACGGTAGAAACTGTGGATCGTCATTAGAGCACACACTGCATCTGCTTCAGCGTCAAGGATTTAGGACAGAGTTCTTTTTTGTACCAGCTGCCTTGAGTTCCAAACCAATTTCCCTCCACCTGCGTTCCTTCAGTGAGCAACCATGATATGAAATGTCACTCATGTCAAGCTCCACAGCTTTCTTTCAGGGAGTTTAGGTTCTCAAGGTTTCCCATTTACTGCTCTTGTTTATGACCTCGTCTTCCAAACAACTTTCTGTTGCCCTGCTGTAATGTTAGGGTTGGGGAAACCATTGCTTCTAACTCTATATTAACTGTATTTTGTCATCACGACTGCCATGTAAAGCACTTTCCGAGATTTTATTTTGAAATGAAAGTGCCATACATGTTGTTCCTCCTACTATCTCCTCCACTCTTTCCACAACTTTGAGGCTCCACAACCGTTCTCTTGTCCCATTAGCTACTGAAAGCAATCAGACTATAGTCCCTTATTCATTTCATAAACGGCTTTGTTGGGGAAGCAAAAAATGTTAGTGTATGTCTGCGTTAAAGACTAAGGTCTTGCGTCCACGGGAATGCAGTGTCCAACGCTGTATTTAACTCTACAGTATCGGGACGGCTTTTCTGCCAGGCCGTTTTTTGTTGCTATGACACAGAATCGACCCGGAAAATATTCGGTATCCAGTTCTATTCATCGCAACTGCACCTACTCGGCTAATCTGTTGATTATTCTTCTAATGATACAAATTTATCGTAATATCATGATCCGAGTATGACAACACCTAGGGGGAGAGTACTTGCAATCCCCAAACTCATCAAAGTGCGTCCATGGCTGCTATGTGAAAATAGTGCAAATCGGGACATTTTCAGTCAGATGAACAAGGAAAAAGGCTCCCAAATGGACACAGGCCCTGAATGTTCAAATTAGGTGGCGCTGTTGTTTTGCAACTGCGCTATGCTGATCAGACTATCCAAGCAACATTTCTTGACCGCGCAAAATGTCAGTTTATATCTGTGAAAAAGGAATTAAGCACTGCTTAGGCTGCTGAAAACAAAACCAAATTCAAATACGGTTTTGGTGACTTTATAAAGAAATGTTAGGCTATTAATTATTATCATTATCATTATTATTATTATTGCTAATTATTATTAAAAATTCAAAACATTTATTCTACAGCCTATAGTAAATAACCAATAGGAAACGCATTGCTACATTGGTATACTGAGTCGTTTAATGAGGGTTGAAATAAATCCAGAGCAAAGTTGTTCACCATGAAGACAATGAAAAGATCAATGAAATCACACAAAGTACTTTACTTGTTGGATGTTATTAAAATGTAATTGAAAGGGTACCAATGGCTTTAATATTATGAAAGAGCACTGCCTCCAGTTTTGACAGGTAACACCTAGCCCTGCTAGAAATCCTGTCTGCTAACCATACGTCAGCATTCGAAACGCATGTTTGCAAGTGGAGGGCTGTCATCTTGTCAGCGTGTTATCAAGACAAAATGCACTGCTCCAACCTCTACTCGTTAATTTTCATGACAATTAAATTCTAAAGTCAACATCTATTATTTTAAATACAAGCAATTCAGTTTAAAGTGTTATTTAAAACATGTGAAAGACATGGACGTAGTTGAGTACCACCATTCTCTGTCTCTCTAGTCTGTGATCTCACGATGATGCTCAAAATTGAATTAGAACGAAACGGAACGGAATCGTCGAATGCACCGTTTCTCATTCAGACAATGAATTTAGTCAAATTTAAGATATCAAGACATTCCTCCATTCAAACAGTTATTGAGTGAAAGTACTAATAAAAATAGTACATTTTTTTAAACAGAAAGTGAGTGTGAAAGTGTTTGTGTGACACCTTTATTATCACTCAGCCAATGCATTTAATCAGAAACCCTTTTATAACGGCACGTAAGTCGAGGAGCAGTGGTCAGTTTGTGAGCAAGTGAGCAGCCAGATTCCCAACAGTCCTTCCCTCGCTCTTGTTGAAGCATTATCTGTTTGTGAGTTGCTTGTAGACAACGACAGCTAATCAACTCTGAATGTGCGATGATTTGAAAATGAACATTTTTCAATGCATTTCATTCGCTAACATACTGTTAGTAAATGACAGCCGGTATAAAGTTTATTGTACTTTATTGTATAGTTTATTCATTAATTTTACACTATGCATTTATATTAAGCATCTTATGAATCTACCATCGAAGATTCTGTGTACGTAATAATAAGTAAATAAGTACTTAATACATAAGTAATAATGTATATTGTCTTTAACATTTATGGAGGGAATTCCAATCATTCCAGTGTCATAGGCAAATGCCTTTTCATTCAGATCAAAACAAAACAAACTGTTCACACACACACACACACACACACACACACACAATTTACACATAACTTTTCTTTAGTGACGGACAGCAGAAGCTCCAATTTAGGCAGTTTACCCCCCCATTGAAATTAATGGTTGGCTGTGTTCCAATATGCGTACAAAGTACGGATATGCTTGGTCTTGTGATCAACTGCTGTTCCAAACTTAAGTCCATTAATGTCAAGTACGAACTAAACATGGAAGACATTCTACTGTTCTACTTGGGAGTTCTGAATAAGGAAGCATTCTGGAACTCTCACATACGTGTAAGAACCCCTGAAAGATCATACAACACAGGACGCATTAAAATGAAATAAAATTTAAATGAGAAATCCTGCTTTAAAACATCGCTACATTCTCCAACGAAAAACGGGCAGAGATAGAATCTCTGGCACCTACTGGCCAAAACTAATACCACAGTTATCATTCTAAGGAAAACAAAATCTAGAGATAGTTATTTTAACTTTTGTGGGGGCTGTTCTATTTATATGCTGTTTTATGCCACCATTTTACTCCATAACTCACACCATTACGGAGCCCAGCTTTATGGGGCCTGGAAGAAATCTCCTTATATGACATGAAAAACCCCAGTCGAGGTTACAGTCCAGCTCCCTCTGTTCCACATACAGAAGAGCGTTGTCACGGATCCTTCCGACCCACCTACCAATTACACTCAACTCTCTCACTCTCCGGAGTACTGATCACCCACACCTGTCGCCCATCATTACATTAATCAACTCCTCTATATAAGTCTCACTCCTCTTCTATTCAGTGTCTGGGCTCGACTTTGTGTACAGACTCGCGTACTGCTATCTCCAACGACTCCTGGCTCTATCTCCACTCCAAAGGAAGTGTCAGTATTCAGCACGTAAGCTTTCGTTGCTTTTACCGAGTGCCGTTGCGTTATTATTTACTTGCAGTCTCTGTTTTGCGTTCGCGTGTCAATAAATATCTGTTTGGGTTCAAACAACGTCTCCGAGTCGGAGTATACGTGACAAGCATACCATTAGCATTGAGTTGATCTCAATGGGCCTAGCCATGCGTCCTTTCATCATTTCATTTGGACCGAGTCGAACATCCATTCCTTTTTACCTTTCCCACTTTTCTGTGTGTCTGTGTCTACAGAGGGCTTGGGGAGTAAAGTAACCCTCCTCGTCCATAAACACGGGGATCATTATGAGTATGGACAGATTTATTTCCCAGGGTCTCTATCTCTGCCTTAAAAAAAAAAAAACATTTTACATTTTTACTTGAGGACATTTTCAGATTCCCCGACAATACTGTCACGTGTAATCAGCAGGGATTGTATGGGAAAAAAAGCGTTTGCTCCTCCACATTGCATTGAGATGCTTGTATGGAAAACCTGAAAGGAATGGGATGTGAGGACTATCCTGGCAGTTCTGATGGCAAGCCAAGGATAAATTCTTCTGTATCTGCTGCACCTCGAAATAGCTTATGATGACTTTATTTTTTCACTTATCATTATTTAATAGTGTCCACCCAACAATTCAGAGTGAGAAAAACATGTCCTTCTTGTAAGTTTCAACCGCCAAAAAATGGCGTCTGAAGAAGCACTGGATTTCACCGGAAATTGTGTCAAATTAAAAGTCCTCTTAATTGCAATGAAGTTAAGGTTACACCGAAAGACATCAGTCACAAGTCATTCTTCCGCACCAGCTAAACAGGCTGGTTTTGCATTGCATCACAATTTGTCCTCCTTTC
The DNA here is from genome assembly GCA_025775045.1 of Hiodon tergisus. Lineage (NCBI taxonomy): Eukaryota > Metazoa > Chordata > Actinopteri > Hiodontiformes > Hiodontidae > Hiodon > Hiodon tergisus. Next base: position 6,732 of record JAOVYW010004895.1, on the reverse strand, counting down.
AAACTTGCTCGTGTACATTCTATAATTTACTCACTGGCCCATCCTCTCCATAGACATTTATTATACAGATGGCCCTTTTGATTGAATTTTAACAGCCTAAATATGTGGTTCACCCCTTGAGGTGGCATGCCATCCTGGCATATCAATTTATTTTTATTCAGCAAATTATCCGACCGCCATATGTGCACATTCAACCTCACGGAAGTTATTTATGCATATTTATATGCATACTGACATTAAGTGAAGGCAATGAGCCCTCATAACCAGGGATCTGGAAAATAATTACTTTTTAGTTGTGAGTTATGAATAGCTTTTACAGGTTATTGTTGTTAACGAAAACTGAAACTAAAACAAAAAAAAATCTAATTAAAAAGCAATTTGTTAATTTATTTAAACTGAAACAAATTCCAGGCTTTCATTGACTCAATCTCTTAAATGTAACATGAAATGAATAAAACCAATACCAAAACTAAACTAAATATAAAATGAAACCAATACCAAAATTGAATTCACCCATTTCACATTGCCCCATTGGTAGATCTGAACTCTTCCTGCACCCAGTTACAACACTAAAGACCGTAAAACCTGTCTCCTTGCTTGATACCGATTCCTCTCTGCACTTCTGCAAATCATTTTATATTTAATAATTTAGGGCTGTCTTACCGTTAGGTTTTAAAGATTTACAGAAAAAATTAAAAACACATTCACCCTCTGAAAAAATATTATACACGTAGTCTGTGCAGATATTACATATAAAATATTAGATAAAATTACTATTAAGTGATAGTCAGTAGCTATCTCAGTTTAAATGGCTGGAGAAAGATGTTGCCTGAAGAAAGATCTTTTACCAGGAGTCCACTGAGAACGAGACTGCAAATGACCCTAATCACCTTTGTATGTTCTTTCAAGCCTTGGGGAAAACAACTTAGCGACTGTACCCCTTGACTTAGCTTAGTCTAAATATACTAAGACGGCAATTATTACAAATACATCTATGTTGTATTAATGTGCATTGTGTACTGTCAGTGGTCAAAATTGTCTAAATTCAAGAAACTAGAAAAAATAAAAGTTTTTTATTTGTGAAGCAGCACGGTATGCTAATGTTACCAGTGAACAATTTAGCCCCACTGCAGCTATTTATTTCCTACTTGAGACATAGAGGTGTATAGAATTACAAGGGGTGTTGAACCAATACATTCACAGCAAAAGCAAACCTGCCCTTAAAATCTTTCTCCTTCAGAGGGTCATAGTCTCACTGGTGCTCTGCTTTCTGAGGGCTACCGACAGCGTACCACTGTTTTCCATTACGCACAGTATCTATGCAGAAGTCTCTGACCGGAAGTGGTTCATGTGACCTGGAAGCAATGACAGTTGCCCTCGGCTACAAGGTGTAAGACTGTAGTAAGAAATGTTTTTAAATAAGAAAACGATTCCGGTGCACTACTAAATCACAAGGGCTTCACAGGACAGCGTCCATAAGAGTGACCATTTCATTCTGAAACCTACATGTACAGAGGTAATGAAATGATTTGCATTCAAACAGTCTAGACGATAAATTATATCCTGGGCACCATTTTCTGAAGTGTTTTTTTTTTTTTTTTTTTTTTTTATCAAGAGAAGGCAATATCATTCCAATAGCACCAATCACACAAAGGAAATTGCTTTGCAGCACAAAGACGTTGCAGGCAGATTAAGGTACAGTAGAAACCTAAAGTGACACAGGCAATTTATGAGCCAATTACTCACATAATGTGAGAGGAGCTGAGAGTGATGCATAAGTGCTGTATCTAAATGTTTAAAACACACTGCAACACATGCTTAATTATCTCCTGAGGGTAAAAAAGACACAACCTGATCACTGAATAATGCAGCAAAACAGTCTGATTTATGAGAGTGCTGCAGTCGCGCATTGGTAAATGAGCGCTGCTTTTTAATTTAGAAAAGAAAAGCCATTACCTTATACCGGTATAGTGTGTATGATGGGAACACCTAACTGCCTAAAAAAATGACAAATTATATTTCACTATCACATGATTCATTTGTTTGGTAGACCCAGCGAAAGCCTGGGCAGTGAGTGAACGTTTATATCCGTGTTTATGTCATTAATTTATCTGCTGGCTTGGGACTGGTTGATTTGGCCTTTTAATTTGAAATTGACTAATAGGTTAGGAAAGACTAATTAATACATTTCATGTGTAAACCAAGGGTCTTAGTGCAGGACAGTCCGAATTGAAGAAATGTAATATAGCACACAGAGATCCCCTGATTTACTTGGCTATCATCCAGAGATGAAACATTTTAGTCTGCTTGACTATGTCTCTGGCGCAATTCTAAGTGGTGGACAGGCATTTCTCCAGAAACGGGTAATTCAGGGTGATATATAGGAATTCCTATTTATCATCCTTTATTTTACTGTATATAAATATATACACACTTTGTAGTCGACCAGTCTTCAGGGGCTATTTATATTGTAAACCCCAAATACTAAAATTACCCCCAAAGCCTAATCCACACTACTTTGGATTAGTAGCTAGCCCATCTTTTCTGAGGGTGTACGTTACTGCGTGCTTCGAGGATTGTTACTGCGTGCTTCGAGGATTGTTACTGCGTGCTTCGAGGATTGTTACTGCATGCCTTGAGGCCCATTCACTACAGTGTTTTACAACATTTTTTAGATATTCTGAAGCATAATTATTCTGGGGTCCACTTCTCTTCGGCCAGAGCTCCATGCAATCCAAAGGGCAAAACCCTGTAATGGTACAGCCCCTCAGGGGTGGCAAAATCAGTTTTCTATCTGGTTTGTGGAGAAAAAAGTATCTGCCAGCCTCCTTTGGTTATATCTAGGGTAGAGATTCCTCCACCCAGGTGATATATTGGCTCATCTTGTGTGGATAAAATAAGTCCCAAAAAACTCGTCTAGTTTTCTGAAATCATTTGAAAAAATGGTACCGCCAGGTTTTGTTACCAGAACACTGGGACTAGACTGAAAAGTACTGAAATTCATCAAACACTCCTAATCTTTTACAACTTTTATGTCTCTGCCTGTATGTATTGACGACCCACCCACAATGTAACGGATGATGATGAACTGATTTTCTTTTTTACTAATGCAGTCCAGCCCACACATGTTAATTGATTCGCTATTGTGTAAAATACATGATTCTATGTGTGGATTTAAAATGTGTGTATCATTTATTTAGTAATTCACACCATCCTGGGCTGGTGATGTCAAACTCAACAACCTAGCTGTCTATTTCTTTAGAGCGACCACCTTTGGAGTATCGGAAAGATTTAGTCTTTGAGCATCTGCTCAGCATTTGTGAGATGCTTTGCCATTATTCGACACTGCTTTCTGTGACAGCGAAAATTTTCAGCAGGAGTATTTGTTTTGTTGCTGCTTACAGAGAGGTGAGTATTATCGGGGTTGGTTCATTTACTCTTCTTCCTTGGGGAATGTGTATTTTTATAATTTTTTAATCCGTCCATGACTGCATGGGATGGTCACACAAGGAGTGCACTCCAACCTTGCAAAGAGAATGACTGACAAACCATCTAAAACTAAGTTTATTGGGCAGACAACACAAAGGTTCCATGTGAAAGAACGTAGCTTTTGACTGAACAGCAGATTGAGGCATACCTGCTCTGAGGTCCGGACCATGAGGGAGAATTGACAGCAACATAAGGATAGGAAAAGCAACTCTAAAGACCAACAGCACCGACTAACTTGATACACAGCCATTATGTGGCATTTACGTAATTTTGACAACAAACTGCCACAGTGAGCCACCCTGACACTGCAGTTCTGAATGACTGCCCTATAACTCTGCTGAACCTGGTTTTCCTCTTGTCAAATGTGGACAGCGTGGGGAATACAATCACAATTCTCCAATGCTTTAATTTTCACTTCAGCACTGAACCGCCCTTTCTATCAGTCACAGACAAAGGGGTTAAACCGAAACGTAAACAGGAGAAAAACACAGGCTTGTGAGGAAAGGGACTCAGACGCTTTTGGTCTCCCGTTAAGTGTCTCTCTCCACCCACAGTGCTGGCTCCTTCACCGGCTTAGCAAAATGTCTCTCTGATCTCAGGGAGGAATCAAGAGCATCATCCAGGAAACGTGTACACATCGGGGGACAGCAATACCTTTTTTTGGTTTTGTTTTTTGCAGACGCTTAATGTTACTGTTGCCTGTCATGCTCTTGAAATTGAACCGTAGCACTCTCATTTCTTAAATGCAGGGGATTGCACTCTGTTTCCCTTTCCAAGGCTGCATTTGTATTGAAAGAACACTTTTAAGTATTAAGTATTTTGCTTGGGTGAAGGAAAGTATAACCCGGTCAACGAGAAAATTTGCTACAGACCAATTAGTATCTGGCCACAGATCATGCCTTGCTTGCAGTGTGAGAAACCCTGGGTAAGGGTTAAGCCATAATAACCAAAAAATTATAGTCTATGATAATAATGAGACGTTTTACATGGATTTCATCCCACCTGCCTATTGATCCCCTTCTAATGGTTGCAGTGAATGCGGACACTTGACCTGTGCACTGAGGCAACTAACTGCTGGTCACCCTATCTCTTTTTCTGGTCTCTTTTTGGGTGACAAATAGGTGACACTGAACAAATGAAAGTGTCCTCTGTGCTTAAGGACGCAGCCACGGGACTCCCCTGGCTGCCTACAGCATAGCCTCTGCTGCTCGGCCACACCAACAGTGGTCACTCTAACGATGTCAAGATGAAACGCCTGCACCGCGTGTTCATGTCGCTTCTTCACTTTCCAGCACAAGATCCCAAATCTCTTTTTTTCTGCATGGATCTGGATCCCAGTAGGTTTAAAACCTTTTTTTTTTTTTAAACCTGTGCAGGTAGGCATTAGAGTCGGTGTAAGGTGCTTCAATACTTGTGTGCTTTTAAAAAAAAAAAAAGGGCTTTTGGAGGATAAATGCTGCAGTAGAAATTCTCTGTACAGCAATACTTCATAAAAATCAATGATTGTCCTTTCCAGTCCTGCGTATCTGGGGCACGAAAGGAAGCTGATTTGTTTAGCTGCGGTGAACTCGGTCGTGTTTGTCCATTTATCAGCTTTTTCTGTGGGTGTGACAAACAAACGGCGCTCTACTTTAAAGGGGAGAAAAGAGCGCTGCCTCTCACCAGAGGGTAATAGACAATAAGCCTGTTTTGGGATTTCTGCTGTAAAAAAGAATGACGATTCAAATAAACTTTGAGTACAAGAATGGTATGTTACAATGAGATGATAGAGGAACAGCAATAACAGGAATCTTTTTCGTTTCCCCCCCCATTTAAAGCAGACAGGAGTGGACTTCAGAATTATTATTTTTTGTTTAACTGACATAATTATATAATTTAATACAATCATCAAGCATGTGAGTTTAAACTGAAACTTTAAACAATTACATATTTTAGCTGAGAGGCTGAACCTGTCTAACCTAACTGAAATATCAATACCCATTTATCATAAGTCAAGTTTTGTTTTCAGACCATAATAGCAAAAAAAAAAAAAAAAAAAAAGCTTATCATGATGCTATAACGACAGTTTAGCTGACTAGGGTTTAGCAAATTAACACTGGAACGTTATTGAAAGCAAATCAGTTAGGTAACTTAGCTAGCTAGGTTGACTAGGATCTGCGGCTGTTATTCTAACATTGAAACGATTGCTGATTAGATCAAATTAATGGATAAAAACAATAGGCAAACTGTAGGAGATACACAATAACTGGGAGAGGAGGACATATTTTCAACAGTACAGAAAAAGAGATTTTTAAAAGGGCAGGATAGAAAAATGTTTTTTCAAATATCATGAGAGTATAATGTTTTTAATGGGACAGGATGGGAGGTTTTTGCGAGACTGGGGTGGGACAGGAAAATCTTGGACATCTTGGGTAAAATTTCCCATCCGCCTCCCTCTCTTCTTGTCATCTCTGTTGCGGCGCATTTCAGATGCTCCACTGGTTTGTCAAGAGGAACACGGTCTCGTTTCTCCCAGAACCTCAGGAGAGGGCCCTAATGAAAACTCTGAGGACTTCAGGGCTGAAACACAGTCACTTCTTTATTTCCAAGATACACCGCCTGATTTATTACCCGCGGCGCAGTCCCGGGCTGCTTGAGTGAAGAAACGGCTTTTTGCTGAATAACACAGCCCTCAAGGTGGATAAAAATGCTTTCTTTTTGTTGCACTTCACAGCAGCACAAATTCCGTATTTCATTTATTCATTTAATGTATGTTGCATACATACTCCTCTTGAAATCAGATTAAAGGCCTTTGAGAGCTCTTCCCAACATTTTTGATAAACAAGAAGGGGGGGTGTCGGGAGGAAGCGGCTCTTGCTTTGCTCACATGACCTTGGAGAACAGCCACACTGGAGCGTTTTGGGCGACCTTCTGCTGGATCTCTTGGGAATAGGATAAGCCATTTAAATGACTCTGCAAAAGTCCCTCTCTAAAAGAAGGCAGATAGATGAGTGTCACTGAACCGGACAGGTATTTATAGAGAAACAAGGTTTCTGTCAGGCAACTACAACCCTTCCCCCACCCATTTCACACACACACTGACACACACACACACACACACACACTGACACACACACACAAACACAGACACACACACACACACACACACACACACACACACACACAAACACAAACACACACACACACACACACACACACAAACACACACACACACACACACACACACACACACACACACACACA
>JAOVYW010004893.1:0-12724 GCA_025775045.1 Hiodon tergisus | reverse complement strand
ACAGAGTCTTGAGACAAAGGCTACTAAAGACAGTTCGACACAATCTTGAGACGAAGTCTACCAAAGACAGTTCGACAATACAATGTTTCGTATTAAATCACTGTTTTATTGTCGGCCGGCACGACAGGGTCTCTCCACCTCACGAGTGAGAGCAAGAGAGAGAGCCCCCATCATGGGGGTCACGCCATTCTTTTACACATACAGAACATGTCATAATACAAAGGAAAAGTACAGAACCTTCTTTGCATTGACCTTCCACAGCCCCCCTCTCTCGGAGGAGCTAGGTCAGTTCAACCTTTTCCCCGGTTAGGGACTGAACCGTACGACAGATGGGAGTCGAGAAATCGAAACAGTTCCTAGGGAACACCTTATCTTGAGACTCGCTCATGGTCAGGCTGCTAGTCTACAGCTTAATGAGGCCTTGACAAAGGCGTCAAGCCTCGTCAGCAGAAACAATCTAACAGTGTATTATTGCATTTAATGTACGTTAAGAAAGAGACAGAAATCAAACATAATAATTTCCACAACAAGGGAAATGAAAACCAAGGCACTCCATGGTTGACTGAAACTGTCCATGGCCCAGGAGGATGTGGAGAATGTCCTGCAGAGTGAGGCAGTTTTCCAATATTTTGATAAAGCTCAGTTCAACTTGTCCTCCTTAGGCAGTCGGAGGTTGGGTTGGTCTCAGTTGCCAAGCTGTAGTCACTGTATCCTCACTTTGTTCATGACATTTCTTTGTTTCACGTCTTGTATTATTTAGGATGATTCCCTGTCTATACTTCTAAAAACATTTGCATTAACATTAATTCCCTAATGAATCGTCTTAAAAGGACTTGTATAACCTTTGTGCAAAAATTGGTTTGGTCCTTTGAGATTATGGGAATGATAGGCCGTAAAAAAAACTTTTGTTGATGTCAACAAAAAACTTCTGTTCCACTTGGGGCCTCTAGCACCTTCACCTTCAACTTTTATTAATTATCTCAATAATGTTCTTCATTCATTCTCTTATTAATTATTGGGCTTTTAATACTTGGGGAATATTACTGGGAAGGGGCTTTTATGACATGAACTATAATCATCAGCTCTGTAAATATACTTCACTTAATTGAATTTTACCCTACATGGAATTCTGACTACTCTGGCTTTTTGAAATAAAGTGAATAGATACATTCAATGAGCATTATATAAGCATTCATTGTCCGTTACTATATGGTAATATAGTGGCGATGTATTGAAAATGTGTGGATAAATGAATAAAATGAATATGATTATTTACCAGTTATTAATTGAATGATTATATAAAATACAGGTGGTTATATAGATATGTAGTGTTGTGATGGTTGAGTATACATTTATTAATCATGGATATATAGAAAGGGCCGAGACCAACCCAACCCAACCCTAGTTTTATTCATTTTACGTTTAACTCCTTCTCTCCTTCCTTTCCTATTCTCAGCTTTGGCTTCAGTGATAAGCAGGTCATCAAAGGTCACATTCCTGTGGGTGTTTATGGCAATGGGTTCAAGTCTGGCTCCATGCGTCTGGGGAAGGACGCCCTTGTCTTCTCTAAGACCAGGGACACCATGAGTGTTGGTCTGCTGTCCCAATCCTACCTGGAGGCCATCCGGGCTCAGCACGTGATGGTGCCCATCGTCACCTTCAGACGTGTGGGACAGAACCAGCATCCTTCGCACCTTTGACACAAAATATTGAATATAAAATCAAAGCAGCAGAAAAATATGACATTGTTTCTGCCATGGCAGAGATATAGGATGACATTTAATAGATATTTTAGTCAGTTGTCTTCACACCTAAATTTCTTATTCAATGAAATGCCCTTCTAATAGGGGAATATATATCTAGGGCAGACTTTAACAAAAGTATTTGAACTATCAATACAGATGCTGCACTGCTTTTCTTAATCAAGTGTTTTTGCAACAAATTTTGGTACATTAAGGAAATTACTAGGAAACCTTATATTTCCTTGAGTGCTTGTATTTATTTGGCTCTGTAAAACCCTGAGACAGATTCATTGACTGAGGTTTAATTTAGGTTATATTATGCCGGCCTCACAGCACAGCACAGATCAAATAGCCCTTAATTTATTTTTTATTTGCTAAAATTAGGTTGCTGTCAGTATAGGGTTCCAGACGGAGGCTTACCTTTGACCTCCTTGACTCCTGGCTACTCTCAGAGTCGAGGATGCTGCCAGCTTGCAGGCCATCCTCACCCACTCCCTCTTCAGAACTGAGAGTGAGCTCTTCTCTGAGTTCCGGGCCATTCGCGCCATGGGAACCACCGGCACGCGGATCATTGTCTGGAACCTACGGAGGTGATAGTTTTTTCTTATTTAAACCTGCTTACAGAAGACGCACTTCACAGGCGCCGTTGTGGGCATCGGTCCGTCGCTCTAACAAGGTACTTTGTCGGTACAACAGGATAACGAACGGGGAGACGGAATTCGATTTCAACACTAATAGGTATGACATCCAGATCCTGGCAAATGCATACCAGAACACCAGCGAGAAGCATGAGTGCGAAGACCGATCCATGTCTGTCCCAGAGAGCGAATACTCCCTGCGTGTGAGTACTGTGAGAGGGGAGCTCACAGTAATGTCAAACACAATTTCTGCAGTTTACAACTGGACAGTTTTGTAAATTTGCCAGATTGGATTTTTCTGCAGGCCTACTGCAGCATCTTGTACCTGAAGCCACGGATGCAGATTGTCATTAGAGGACAGAAGGTGAAGACCCAGCTGATCTCCAAAAGTCTGGCCCATATTGCAAAAGATTACTACAGGCCAAACTTCCTTGTATCCTTAACATTGTTATAAAATACAAAAAGACACAATCTGCTACTGATAATTTTGTAGCTGATTAATTGACTGATTTGTTGGTTGGTTGATTAATTAATTAAACAATTGACATTTGTTGATTGTTAATTCATTAGTTGATCGATTGATGATTGAAATAGAAGTATTCTATGCTAGATGTAGGAAAAAATATTGGTCTTAATATTTAAGAATCTCTTAATTATTTAAAAATGGTTTCCCTGAACAAAACACAGAGCAACCGTATCAGGATAACGTTTGGGTACAACACAAAAAGCAAGGAGCAGTATGGCATAATGATGTACCACAAAAACCGTCTGATAAAAGCCTACGAGCGCGTGGGCTGCCAGCGCAAGGTAAGAACAGCAGTTGGCCACATTTACTTAATGGAGAGATGGGAAAAATCATAAGGCTCTAAATGATTTTTCTGTGATTGACTTGGTCCATTGCACATGCACCCCACCAACACCACCCATAGTGTGACCTAATGCTATCCTCCTGTTTCTAAACAGGCAGACAGTAGGGGCGTGGGGGTGATTGGTGTCATCGAATGCAATTTTCTCCAGCCAACGCACAACAAACAGGATTTTGATAACACGGACAAATATCGGTAGTTGTATACATTTGCTATATATTTGTTTTATGGTTCCTATTTAATTGAGTAGACAGTTTGTGTTGTCGCAACAGCTTAACTGCTCCTGTGTGAAAAGGTTTTTGAAAGGGAGTGGAGTTTGTGGCACGCAGCCTTGGGCCACACCCTCAAGCCCTGGGAACACTCCCAGAGTTGCAGCCAAGCTGAGAGGGCCCACCCTTTATGGTTAACGCCCACCCTAAAAACCTTGTTGAGCACTTCAGTGTGGTTCCTCTGATGTAACCAACAATCTTATGTAAGACGTATGTGAAAGGGCAAATATAGCTGGCTATAACTTAGACTGAAATGTATGTGCTGAGGTTCTGATAGTCTGGGGTTTAAAAAGGCTGTGTTTTTGTTTTTTTAAGTTTATGACATAGGTAAGCAAAAGCTGAAAAGCTGTTTTCTTGTGGTTTTCCCCTAAAATAAAGAAATTTTTTGGACTTTTTGTGTTTTGTATAACTTAGAATGCCAAATAGGCGCAAACTCTCCCCCTTGTGTCCCTGTCTCCAGATGCTTCTGGATCGGGTGTGCCCCGGTGTGCCACAGAGTTCTTAAGCAAAGGCCTCATAACAAAATAATATATCTTTTTTAAACTTGCTGTGTCAGCTTCATAAGAGAACCTGTCATTCTGTTCTTCAGTTAAACTGATGATCAGATTTAGTAGAAATGATACAACATGTGTCACGCAAATGTGGTTCTAAATTAGTTTTATAAAGCACACTCCCCAGCTGTGAAACTCTGCTCTCTATCCCCAGGAAAGTCATGTATAACCTCGGGTTGAAGCTGGAAGATTACTGGAATGAAATCCGATACAAACGTAAAAAAGAGAACCCCAAATGCACCACACCGATAGAGGAGACTTCGTGAGTACTATAAACAGTGACTGTTTCATGTCCTCCTGTATCATGGACTGCTCAGTATGAATTGGTCTTTACTGATTGGTGTTATGGAATGAAAAAGGCAGGGACTCTCCTTAACTCAAACTGTGAAGCAGTATTTATATTTTGTTTTGTTCCTGGGAGACAGCAACTATCCGGATCAGAACTGGGTCCAGTGTGACAAGTGTCTGAAGTGGAGGAGGCTGCCAGATGGGATTGACTGCAGCCTCCTTCCTGACAAGTGGTTCTGCCGCATGAACCCTGACCCACAGTTCAGGTGAAAACTTTGATGCGTTTTGCAGTCTGTGATCAGGTGCACAGATTTTGTTATTTTAGCCCCATAGTGTGAAATCTTTGTGGATCTGTGTGCCTGTGTTTTCTCACAGCTATCACACATATTTGGCTGGCCTAGCTTCAGTAGTGTTAAAATAAATTTTTGTGTGTAAAACCCTCCAGTCGGTACACAGCCTCTCCTTCTCCGAGAACTTTGCAGTGCCTCTGTTCGGCAATCCCTGGCACCCGAGCCCACTTGTCCAGTATGAGATCTTGGAGAAGGTTTTGCTAATGAGTGTGGACTTGCCCAGACCTCCATTAAACAACTTACCCAACAAGCCAGTAGCCTACAGAATTTTCTCAGTGGAGAAGCAAATTTAGGTTAAAAAAAAACATACCCACCTATCATAAAAGAAGACAAAGCAAACATCGTAGTAAGCATCTATTGTAAGGTCTCTGCGTACACCAATAAACCTGAACAGCCAGTCGGACTTGAATGTGTGCACAGACTTACACCACCTCTTTCCAGGTAATCACCTCTGTCCAGGTAATCCCAGACTCCATGATGTGAGATCATTGCTCTATGGAGGCAAAACCATCTGTTACAGAACTTCTTGTTTTTCTTTTGGACATCTAAAAATTGCTCTTTTCTACTTACACACCAATGCAGAAGACAAAATAAACATCATAGACTGTATTATGTAAAAGAGCTATGGGTGCCTAAGACTTTTTCACAGTACTCTATATAATATATGAATGCATGGGTTGTTCCAGGAGCTGTCAAGCAGAGGAGGAGCCTGAGGATTCAGGTGACGACCAGCGGTCTTACCCAAAGCCCTACAAAAAGCAGTATGATCCAATTTCTTCTCTATTTTTTATGTTTATGTTTCCATTTATCACACAGAGGAATTTGCCCAGCAAAAATGCCCATTTACTTGATAACATGTGTTTTATTTCATATAGGAGGAAGAACAGTAAGATACAACACGAGAATGGAGAACAGGTAGAATATTTATTTAGAACGTGATATTTATGTGATTTATTTGTTTAATATGATGCATGATTATTATTATTCAGTGGTGCCCCCATATTAAACTAAAGAAAACTTTGTTGTAGAACATAGGTCCTAGTTTTGCAGAATTAATTGGCTGAGACTCAACAAGTGACATCAGTAAAATTAGTTTGTGCATTCATAGGTCAAATAATAGTTTTTAATAATTGCCTAAAAATAAGGAACTATTTAGTTCAATGTGGTCCAGTACAGGTGATGAAAGGGTTGTGATCATTGCTTTGTTGTCATCCCCTCCCCCTACATATCTTCCAGGTGTCAGCCACTCCTTTGCTAAGCAGTGAGCGCCCACAAGAGGGCAGCCTAGCACTCTCCCTTCCTCTCGGCTCCACTTGTCTTGGCAGTGCAGGTGAGAGCTCGGAATCAGACAGGCATTTTCTCCAGTGCACTGTCACTCGCCTTTGTTGCTGGGGGCATAACCAACCATGAAAACCCTGCCAAGAACATAAAAACAAACTCTAATAGTAGAACAGTGTAACCAAGACTGTTTAAGGCTGATGGTGTACACACTACTTTCTGAATATATTAATCTTTTCTACAGGTCTCAGCCCAGTCACAGATACCATGCCTATCAGCACATCAAGCTTCAGAAGGTAACAATTGAACCGATGTTTACCATTGTAAAGACTGAACCTGTATTAGGAATAGTTAAACTAATTGCTATACTGCAACATGCATTGAGAAGGTTTTTTTCTTTCTCCTACTCACATCTCCCAGTAGGCTGAAGCAAAAATTGGCCTTGTACACTGTGATGAACACATCAATGGAAACAGATGTCATGGATCTGGCCTCCTCTTCCTCTTCTCCTCCTGCTCCTCCTCCTCCTCCTCTGCAGATTCCCGCCTACACCTGGACAGACGACAAGCCTATATTTAGGATGACAGAGAGGAGGAAAGAGGAGGAGATGGAGGCAACGAGTGAGGAGCAGGTGGAGTTCTGGCAGGAAGAGGAGGCGCTGGTTGAGCTAACAGATACAGAGACGGCTACAGCAGCTGTGGAAGAGACGTTGGAGCAGGGGCTGCAAGATTGGTACCTTCTGGAGACTCAGCAGCAGCAGGACCAGCTGATGGAGCTGATGCAGGCCACTGCTCAGGAGAGAGATGGGTACAAGGAGCAGGTACACCAGCTCCAAAAGGAAGTGATGGAGATAACGTGCAAGTGTGAAGCCCTCGAAACAAAGAACAATGAGAGCAAAGAACTCAGGAAAAGGGTGAGTCTTTTTGTGTGAAAATGGAGGAAATTGATATTATTTAACTCATACAAAGTACATATAAATCAAACTCTACTTATTTGGCAGACATCGTTATTGGAACAAACTTTAATTTACTTTTTGTTTTGAAGAAATTCTGAATCTGAATGAAACGGCAAATTATATATTGTGATTTGAAGATGGCCCCATATATCAACATCCTAATTAAACAATAATTCATTTATTTATCTCATTCACTCAGCTAGAGAGCGCTGAGGCAGAGAAGTGCAGTCTCTCCTCTCAGTGTGAACAGCTGCAGAGAGAGCTGGAGGAGCTGAGGAGAGAGAGGGGGAGAGGAACACAGATTGGATCCGTCAGTTCCACCTCTTGGGGAGTGGTCCAAAATGGAGCCAGAAGCCCCACCTTTGGGGGAGTGGTCCGGAATGGAGCCGGAAATCCTATCATAGGAGAAAGCTGGCAGTAAGGATATGGGCACTAGCATTCAAGAGGACAATGATGTTTTTAGTCTAAATCAACACAAAACCCAGTTTATAGTTTTCATCTCATTCTAGAGATTTACTAGATGGTCATAGATTAAAGTAATATAATAAGTAGATTAGGATAATATAATAATGTTTCAGTGCAGTAAATTATTTCTTTAAAACGATTTTCAAAGCATTACTTTTCAGATCAAGTCAGGAACTGAGAATATTTAATTCAGGATTTTTATGCAAAATCATATCCTTATTTGGGTGAGAATTTAATGGGCAACTGAACTCTGAGGATCCTCAGTTGCTTTAAAGGGACCCGTCAAATTTGGATGTACAGTCCACGGTTCGAACAAAACCTTGTAGCTCCTCAACCGTAGAAGGTGTTAAGGCGTCTATCCTATGCGTCAAGGGGTTAAACATTGTTATTATATTTAAGCAAATGTGCTATTTAAATTAATTAATTAAATTATATATACACACACACACACACACATTTGGAATTGCTAATTATTTTGATTTGTTTTGCCCCAATTATGCTCATGAATGTTGGCTCGTTGCTATGAATTGTGTCCTCTTGCACGGGTAGAGTGAGGAAGTACGACTCCTCCAATTCTAGTTGCCTTCAAGCTGCCCATCTCTTTCATACAGCAGGCTACACAGCCAACATGTGGTTCAGGGCCATTGAAGGCGAGTGCTTTTAGGTACCTGGTCCTGGCAGCACTCCACCAACAATGCACTGTGCCCTTCTGGTCACAATCGGTGAATGACATGCGCTGGATTAAAACTTTTGAGTACCAGCTCATAGGGCTAAGTCTGCACCCTGGTGTGCACCTTTACTCAGGACTCAAGACCAGATTTTTAATTCTGAGGTGGTTAAAACAAGCGGAAAACTTATTACTTATAAATCCTATCAGGATTAAATTAATTTTCTGTTAATGTTTTTTAAATGGAAAGAAAATCCTCTTTCTCACCAGCTCCAATGTATTGTCCATAAGCAATACTAACTCAGTCCTCCTTCTGGATCCCTTCAGGAGGCTAAGGAACCTGCGCCGTAGCATCGGTCGTCTATTGGTGACCTTTGTACCCAGTCTGGATCTGAACCAGGTCAACTACGACACTGGAGTCATTGATGAGATATTGGACCAGGTCCTGGACGAAGTCACCTAGCCTTCAGCTCACTCACCTGGCAACATCTCTCCCTGTTTACCCCTTTTCTAAAATAAAAAGTTGATAATTTAAAAATGTATTTGCTGTGAGTTTACTTGTGAATGGAATGGGACACAAAAACCTTTCTCCGCTATTCAGTAAGATTCTAATTCTACTGGGGGAGTATACTGAGTTAAACCAATCAACCAAGTCACCACTCCAGAAACTTCAAAACCATTTTTTAATAACATAAACATATAAACATATCAAAATGCATTGTTAATACCAGAACTATGTTAAACTAAATTATTTGTAAAAACAAACAATTTATTTTAGTTTTTGTTCAAATTAACTCTGAATATCTGTGTGCACTGTTTTTTTTCATCTGCAGTTAAGGATGTATATGCTTATTGTTTTCTTAAACACATTTATTTGGCTTGCGTTTGCGCATATGTTTTCATTGTTGAAAGTAGAACTTGTGCACACCATTTACATAATAAAACGGTGGACTGGAGTTTATGAAAAGCTAAACTGTCATTCAGAGACACAAAAATTCATTTTGAGATATCTTAAATTGAATTGCAGGTAAATCAAATTGCATTTGAGATATCTCAAATTGACTTCCTGTCCTATTTGTGATATCTGGTAATGTACCGGAAGTTCGCTCAAAACATACAGCGTTTTCACAGGAAGTCATTTTGAGATACCACAAATTGACTTCCGGTTTAATTTTCGATTTCTAAAATACAATTTGCTGAGAATTTTTCTGTAACTGCATAGGAAGCCAATTCGAGATATCTCAAATTTAATCTCAAATATCATTAAATAGATGCAGTGTGAGATATATGAAGTTAGATTTAAGATATCTCTAATTGACAATTTGGCTTGCCATATGGTTTAGGGTACGAGGTAAAAAAACAAAAAAAAAAACAATTGCGCACTCCGGGCTTCCCTTGACCACATGTCTCCTCCCTCTTCGCGTCGGAGAAAATGGCGGCGCAAACAGAAAGAGGCATACCCCTGAGTGCGGTAAGCGAAACAATAACATTATTATTCGATATTAATTATACAAATACTAGTAAGCAAGACTACCGAATTACGCACAGTTTCTGGCACATGTATCATTAACATTGTCCTGTTGTTGTAAGACTATAGTTAGTGGAAAGTGGAAATATATTAAAAGCTACCCAAGCTGCCGATAGCAATACTGCTTGTTTGTATAATAATATTTAGTTTAGTCTTTGAATTTGAGAGTACTGTTGTGGCAACGAAATAGTCATTTTCCAGTCTGACCCGTTGGATCGCCCGGTATATAAGTACTTTGCCGTTTGTGTAAAATTGCTGATTAGCCTCTTAGGGCTAACTCTGTTGAGGTTGTCCCCTATGGTCTCGTGCGGTGGTGTTGTTGTGACGTGAGACATGTTTCTGTGTCACTGGACGACTCGCCCAATAGCTCTCACTCTATTGTAGAGCACCGGTTACAATAAAATGTTTCTCGAATGTGTTTCAAAGAACGCTTGGCAGAATGTGAAAAAACTCTGTCGTCGTTACGTATCGTCAAATTGACGGCGGTACTCGTTTCGGTCTAAAACGGAAGCGCAGTCGACGGCGATAGTACAGCGAGCGAGATCTACTTGTACTACGAACGACGAGCTCTTAATTCTTCCTATGCAGAGCTAAAAATGCAAACTAGTGACACAGTCACAGTTATTATCAGCCGAGACAGATTAATATTGTGTAAAGTGAGTTTGCGCCTTTGCCAACTCGCTCAGTGCTTCATTCCGGGTAGTAATATATTTGCAGTCGGTATTCGTTTTTTAGGTTATGGCTAAATGGGTCTCATTAGATGATCGCACACGAATTGACTATCAAATTAGATCACTGTGTCCTCCAGAGAGTGTGAAACCAGAGAAAAAAACGTATTTTGTACATTATACTTTGCGAAATGAGGGCTTGGTGTATGGGAGGAATTGAAGCGTAACGTTACTGTACGAAGTCTGTCCTCTTATCACACTGGGAGAATGTGCAACCGAGCTACATAAAATAAGGATGAAAAGCGATTGCAACATTGCTGATGGGTAGTGATTAATGGAATGGGGCCACATTTATTCAAATTGTAGTGAAAGTCTTTTTAGTAAGACCTGGGGCGTTGAAGAGGGTGAGAATACGAGGACACAGTGTGGTGAAGGAAGGGGACTGTGGGGTGAAGTAATTGCAGTTGGGAAGGAGGTGAGATATCAGCAGGGTGTGGGGTTTGGGGTAGAGGGGAGCACTGAGAAACACTTTCAAGATCTGAACGGAATTGTATTGGGGAAGATGAAATTTGAAGGGTTGTGTGGTGGCAGGGCAACCGGGGAAAGTGGAGAGTTTAGAGCTGGTAGACACCAGGAGCTGCACATTAGGGACTGTAGGTTAAGATGTTGGACTTTTAACCAGTAATTCTGAAGAGGGATGCTGTTGTAGCACCCAATTGGAAGGTACTTTTATTCAAACTGCTACACTTTAAACCATTAAAAAAAAAATCGAATCAGTCTGGTTAATTGTCTGCCAAGCTACTAAATATGAATAGTGTTTTTTAAAGGTAATGAGTACTTTCCCTCTACTGGTGCAGGAGTGGTGGTGGTGATGGTGATGTTGACGATGCTTATTAAGAAAGTGTCACTAGCAGTTAGTAGATTCCAGTGCCAGTTACAGATGATGCAACACAGATTGGGAGAGTTTTGATAACTTTGTTTTGTCATCAATATTATAGAGTAGTTTTGCTTTTACACTTAATATATTTTATTTTGGTGTACATTTACTGCAATATTACTTCGAATGTACATCAGTTCATAGTACTACTTCAACATACTTGGCTTGACAAAGCCGCCGGTACTATTTTATTGGTAAAGTACTTGGCGAGCTACAACGTTAGTTTATTTTTCAGTTTCCTTAAGTTTTATTTCTGTTAATGTACAATTGGATTGACAAAAGTTGTCTTTTTAAGTTTGCTCTAGCTCATGTTAGTTAATTATCAGTGAATAATCTTATGTAACTGAAGTAACATTAGCATTCCACTGTTACGTTCTAGTCTTTTTCCCTCAACTCAATATTTTGTCCCGGAAAAATACAGTGATCTCAGTAGTGTTTTACCTGAGTATATTTGTAAATACAGGCAGTGGAGCCAATGACAGTACGCAATTTGTATAGAAATAAATGATTGTGATTAAAGTGTTCAGACCTGCTCCTCTGAGAACATGGATCAGGTGCATTTTAGTTTTCATGAAGAAATCTATGGTCTTATAGGAGCATTTATTGTTTTTAGTAGAGTGATATAAATAAAATTTTAAAATAGTGATTTAATTAAACATTAACGTGTCACTTCACAAAATGATTAATGGGATAGATATATTATATGTGAAGTGGATGTGTGTGTCCTTGGATAACCATTGGACCTCCTCTTCACTAACTGCTGATGGACAGGTTTTTGCAATCTGTCAATTCTGGTGCTGCGGGGCTGGCTGTGGAAAAGTGGCCAAAAGCGGCCAGGAGAGGCGCTGGTTGTCATCTACAATCTCAGATCCTGGCCTTTTGGCCCCCTGAGTTACTGGTCATACGTTCCCCCAGCTAGACTGACTGACTGTGCATGCCTCTATCTCCTGACCAAGTTGTCAGTTGCTGGTTGTTATAACCTTAGACGGTGAGGGAAGAAATGGGTCGAGAAATACCACGGGCAAATTCAGGGTCTGAAATGAGCAACCCAACCACCCAACAACTTTGGGCAGATTTTGGCAGTGGGTTATTCGGTTATTTTATGTGTCTCTATCATAAAAAGACTTCCAGTTACCTGTCACAAAGCTAGATTTTAGTGATTGATGGTGTTTCTAGTTGGTATATTGAATAAGCAGTTGAGTCCTTTACCAGTGGATATTAAAATAGTTGATGCCTTTAATGGCCTTTCTGTAAAATATTTAAAAAAAGAAAGTTCTTTGGTGTTGACGTTTATTTGACTTTCTTCTAGTACGTTGACAAGTGCATATACTTTTACCTGCCCAGGGACAACTACCAATGGAAATTAGCCTGCGGTTGAACTGGGTATAATGAATTGCTGCTTGTTTAAATATATTTAGTTCAATTTTTGTAAAACGAGCATTGCTAAGCACGTGAGAAAAAAATGATTGGCTGGAAAATAATTCTTTTTTGCATCCACTAGCTGCAGTGGCTTCTCCCCCCC
>JAOVYW010004892.1:2723-12725 GCA_025775045.1 Hiodon tergisus | reverse complement strand
GATTGAGAGGGGATGAAATACTTATTTCACTCATTAAAATGCAAATCAATTTATAACATTTTTGACATGCGTTTTTCAGGATTGTTTTCTCACTGTTAAAACAAACCTACAATTAAAATTATACACTGATCATTTCTTTGTCAGTGGGCAAACGTACAAAATCTGCAGGGGATTCAATACTTTTTTCCCTCACTGTATGTGGTGATGATTGACCCTGGTTTCTCAAGGTTATCAAATTAAGAATAAATACATAACAAATCAATTTGCTGGGCAAAACATACTCTCATGCATGCATCAGGTCACTCCCACACCAAAGGGATTACCGCAAAGCTAGTAAAACATCAACTTTGCAGGTACTTTGCGGGCACTTTACTCCTCTCCCCCTAGACCTACAGTGCCCCACCACATTCGCTACTGGGAAGGAAAGGATAAATCATTTATTTTTAATTTTTTAATCTGTAAAATAAAATAATTATATACAATTATAGGCTATTTGTGCAGTAATTACATTGAACTTGGTGCAGTCTGTTGGTCCTTTCCTCACCATTCTAATATCTCTGTCACGCCCACAACAGTTTACAGATTTTGAACTTGAGTAATGCGCACGCCGCGAGTTCATCACGGTCTGTGTGATCTGTGTTGCCAACTTTGTACTAGCTAGCTACATTCGATGACATGAATAAAACCAAACAATTTCATTGATTCAGCGACATGGTGAGTTGCAATGTTTTTATTATATGGTCATTAGAGAAAAATATGCACTTTAAAATGTAAAATGTTATGAAAAAGCGGCTGTACTGAACTTATAGGCCTAATCGTCCAGTTGTGTCGTGACCCCCATTCCCCCAGATGGCCGGTCCAGGAAAATATGGTCTATATGAGACCTGTCTGTGGTGCAAAAAAGGTTGGGGACCGCTGCAATAGACCACCCTTCAGCAATAGCAACGCTAACTATGGTATAGTATGATATGATATGGTATGGTATGGTACTGGGGTGGGTAATTCTGTTACTGGAAGGCCAGGTTGAAGGGCATTCCTGTTCTTATAATTAATTCAATTAAACAATCAGAGGCCCTAGTATTATACAATACTGTGTGGCCTTGGCATCATTTTAGTAGTCAAGTATGAAACAAAAGACCAAATTCAGGGGTATATGAATAGTATGCGAAACAAAAACAATGATTTAACTACATAGTTAGTATGTCACATTTAGTCATAATTTAGTCATAATCAAGCAACAAAGGGAAATAAGGAGCGACAATAAAACTAAAAACCAAATAGCGCCATCTTCTGATTGAGGAAAGTTATGAGTTTAAGTTCGCAATGCAGCAATTAGGTCATTCCGGAAGAAAGATAACCAGGGAAGTTTATTGAATGGCAGAAGCACATGGTCGCGGTCACAGACAAACATTTAAAGGGGACCTACTCATTTAAAAACCAGCAGAACCCTGACAGTAAGTTTTAACTAGAAAGAAACATGAACTCAACATCCTCTTTTTCTGTTTTCATTTTAAATTAAAATGATGGATAGATAGGAATTAATCTACTGTCACGTTTAGTTGCCGGGTGCAAACAGCTCTAAACCGAAAACGCCACAGTGATAATGCAAATAGGAAGCAATGTATCAGTGCAGTGCGTTTTACTTCAATGTGAATGTCACATTCTTAGGAACACAAAGCGGTAACGGCAATGTATTGCATTACTGCAAGCGGGATGATGACTGATGCAAAAAAAAATCACATAGCCCATTCCAGCGTTAGAACTACACTGTAATAAAATCATTAAAAAAGATAAAACTCAGTACTACGAATCGGTGAAAGGCAAGGGAATCTTAAATTGTCAAAGTTAGAGTTTTATGTAGGTCAAGTGCTGACCTTGAATTACCGTCGCGGTGGCAATTTGGAATTATTTCGGTATGGAGCCCTCTTTAACCACCGGTCGGTTTAAGGGAACTAAAAACAAAGCTTTAGCCTTAATAAATCGGCCAGCCATCTGTATGAATTTCATTTGAATATTGTGATATTTTTTGTCCGAATTAAAATAGAACTAACATCCTTAAAATGGCATTACAGTGGGCATACATTTCTATTATTTATCATTTAATAGGATTTAAATGACCACTAGCCGGCTCATCTCCTCTAGCTATTAGCTTGTCGGGGCTAGTTCAGCTCGTTCCGCAAATAAATAAACTACTAAATGTTTCAAAGTAATCTGTTCATTTCCAAATGGGCATTACCTATAGGGAGCTAAGTACACCGGACCCTATTTGTTTCATTGAACGTCCCCTGGCGGCGACAAATGAATATGGATAAAATGCGAAAGGAACCCGCAATGTTCAGGTAAGGCACCCTCGAGTCGGACGCAAAATCGTTTACCTTTCGAAAAATATACTCGGCGACAGGTAACGATTTATAAATTTCTTCTTTTCTCAACGTGTTTTAAGTTTCCTACACACACACATTATACAGACGAGTAAATTGTCGAGGAAACGTTTTAAAATAGGCTACACATCTGAAAATAGCGCGTGCCGTTGTATCTATGGGATGAAGCAATAGATGGTATAGTTAAAAAATATATTTTTCTTTCTGGATTCTTCTATTCAGTGCTACACAAGTGTGCGTCAGGTGTGGACTGTTTAGGCTACAGACAGTCGGCCGAAGTGGGATTAAAATGTCTCCGGCGGCAAGTATGATGCATTTAGCCGTGCTGACCCTGAGTCTGGTCACGGTCACTGACATGGCTCCACCAACCGCCTTGGTGGATTCAGACAGCAACCAGACCATCGAGGTTAATTTGGATCAGGGACATGCAACTTTGACCGACGTCTTCCGAGAGGTGGAGAAGCTGATGGAAGACACTCAGCATACGTTGGAAGAGGCAGTGTTCCAGGTAGCACCTAACGGCTTTCCATTGCGCCTCACAGAAAACGTTTAATAAAATTTTTTTTTTCCAGTTATTCAAAAATTCAGTTATCGTGAGTACCTAGAATACTTTTCTTTTAAGTATCCTGCGGGAATGGTAATGTGCACTAATAGAAACTAATATAATAGTTTATAACATTCATAAAAAATATGAAAAATTATTTAGTGTTTTGAAAATAATAAATAAAATGATACCAGATACCCTTACCAAAAAACGCTATTGATTTTTTCTGCTGTAGAGACTGGAGATTAATTGACTAACTCTGACTGTTTATAGATGGACAATGAGAGTGCAAAATCGATCCAGCACTTGAACAACCTTCCCTCCGATTACCACAATGTAAGCCGCTCTGAGTGGAAGGTTGGAAACAAGACCATCTACACTGTGGAGAAGATAGATACGGTACTGCAGACAGCAGGGCCAACCCTACATGGATAATTATGAATGGTCTTTCTTCATCCTTGGCATGCTGTTAAAAACCTACCAAAAGTATTTGTTACATTGCTTATCTGTATGCTTTTTGCAGTAATACTGCATTAAGTTCATGACCATGTTGTCTGTGCAAATCTGTGTGATTGCTTAGGGCTTACCCACTGGCCGCCTTCTGTTGTGGTTCTCTCGGGAATAAACATATTAATGTAGATAGAAGTGGGTACTTCCATGGCCTCTCAAAGTCAGGCGGAACACAGGCCAGAGTAGTGAGGGAGTTTTCCCAGTCTTAGACCTGAGCTGGGGTCCCGTCTTTCTCCAGGTAACTGACAACAAAACAGGAGCCACCCACTTCTCCAGGACCCTGATCCAAACCAGTGGGCAGGAGAATGGGATCAGTCAAGTGAGTGTTGTTCAGTCAGGATTTCAAGTGGACTGCATCTGTGTTGCATTTTTCCACATCACTGTTCCAATACTAGTTGATTGCAATCCGTACAGCTGCTTTATGGATGGATTTTACAGTTTACAGCTGCTTTATGGGTGCATTTTAAAGTTTACAGCTACTTTACAGATGCAGTTTAAAGTTTACAGCTGCTTTATGGGTGCAGTTTACTGTTTACAGTTGCTTTACAGATGCATTTGATAGTTTACAGCTGCTATACGGGTGCATTTTAAAGTTTACAGCTGCTCTACGGGTGCATTTTAATGTTTACAGCTGCTTTACATCTGCAGTTTAAAGTTTACAGCTGCTTTATGGCTGCATTTTACAGTTAACAGCTGCTATAAGGGTGCATTTTAAAGTTTACAGCTGCTTTATGGCTGCATTTTACAGTTAACAGCTGCTATAAGGGTGCATTTTAAAGTTAACAGCTGCTTTATGGGTGCATTTTACAATTTGCAGTTTACAGGTCCAAAATGGCGCTGTACTGCCCTGTACTGAGTTGTCATCTAATCACACATCAGATTGGCACTCTGGATGGTCCTTTAGCAGCCACTTTCTTTCCTGTGTGACACGAGCATATTATCTGTCTAATGTTCAGGGCCATTAAGCGTGCTTGACGGAAGCAAGCCTAGTGGGGCAGGGTTGCCGGGCAATCCGCTGTTCAGACCGATGGTGTTGGAGATGGGATTTAAATATTCAATGACTATCAAACCGAATGCGTTGACAGAGGAGTGTGTGGCATGAGCTGAAGCCCAGCTCACAGACTGTCTTTGTGTATGCGTCATCCTGAAAAGGGAGGGACAGACCTGGGCGTCCTATCAGACTTTAGATTGGGAGACCAATGAGTGCTCAGTTCGTCCAATAAG
Source organism: Hiodon tergisus (assembly GCA_025775045.1). NCBI lineage: Eukaryota > Metazoa > Chordata > Actinopteri > Hiodontiformes > Hiodontidae > Hiodon > Hiodon tergisus. The sequence continues at coordinate 8,066 of JAOVYW010004892.1, read as the reverse complement.
GGAAAGGCTTGGTAGTAGGAACTGCAGAATATTACATAAGGATAAAATTAGCAAACAAAGGTTTTACCTTTAGCTGCCTTTCTGTCCTCTTAAAGTTTTTATTTCATTGTGTATTTTGATGTTTTCTTTGTGGAAGTAATGAGAGTGCATGCTATTTCTTAAGCTGTTTGCACCTCATAAACATCAGTTCTGCAAAGCATATTCTCTTTCTGTAATATAACTCTTTCGTCTGGCTTCCTGCAATGCTGACTGTGATGATCCCTGAATTATGCATCAGATTTTGAGTTGGGCTGACTCAGTGATCATCCAATCCCCATCATTGTCTCAGGACCAGAGACCCGGCCTCGCGGCTGCCATGGAAACCCACTGGCGGACAGTGGAGTTTCTCCTAAGTGACTCAGCCTGATATGCCCGTGCGTGTTCACACGTAGCTCTCAAAGCAGTGATGTCTTGAGTGCTGGTAGCCCATGTGTCATCCGCCTGCGGTCATTACCGCTGTGCTTGTACAATATGTTACTAAATTCTCAGGGAGTTTGTGTTTGTCCTATGTCCTATGTCTCCGCCGGTCAGTCTCTGCTTTAACGTGGAAAATTCATATTTTGTTGGGAGGATGCATTTTTTTTTAGTAACACGTATTTGCATAAATGTGTCGGTTTGTAGAGCCTGTTTTATAAAAAAAAAATCTGACTCAGCTTTATATCAATGTGAATTATTTATATTTAAATATCCCAATGAATTTAGGGACTTCAGTGGAAAAAATACAGCTGTAAGTTTTACAACTCATATAGGAAAAGGAAATTGGGAACTTAAAATTGGAAAGATCATAGATGGTGTGGACTGGTTTTTGGTTGAACCTTACTAACCACAGTTCACACCATCCTCACAGAGGAGACAAGGATTGTTCTACAAATGTCAGTCTAGAACAGTCTAGAGTTAACAGAAATGGGTCTTCTCTCAGGCTAAAGCAGAAAACTACTCATGCTTGAAGGTTTTACACACAAGCAAAAATGCTTAGAAAGGTTAACCTTAACTTCATAACAATGAACCCTGGTTGCTCCTACCATTTTCTGTGAGATTTAAAGCACTGATCGATGAAACCCTTGGATAGTTCCTCCTGCTGTATGGTTTTTATGCTCATACCGCCACCTGTCTGTTTCTTTGCTCACTGACACTTTTCACGGCTCATTGGTTTAGTGCACTTTGAAACTCAGGCTCTGTTTTCGAGCAAGATTGCTGGTCTAAGACTCAAACTCGGCAAGGTGGCAAGTTCAAATCCGTCAAGTTCCATCTGTTATACATTAGAGCAAGGCATCCATCCATAACCTGAAATGTCTTTATTGATATCCCACTGTTTAAATCTGTGTGTAAAATGGTCATAAACCTATGAGAGACGGTCTGCTGAGATGTAACGGGATGTCACGTGGAGATGATGGGGGTTGAACATGCTTTCTCCCTGCAGGAGTGCATGGTTGATGAGGACTGCAGGGCAGAACACTACTGCCTCTACCAGATGCTTCAGTCCAAGTGCCTGCCCTGCAAGCTAGTCCATGTGGTGAGTGCTACTGGCATCACACCACACACACCCCCGCACACTCCCACACAAACACACAGGCACACACAGACTCACATACACACACACCCAAAAACTCACACACACACACACACACTCTCGCACACACTTTCACAGAAACACAGGCATACACAGACACTCATACCCACACACACACCCAAAGATACACACACACAAACACCCACACAAACTCAAACACAGACACACACACAAACACAATCACACATATCCCACAGACACATACACACACACATAGACAGATGTCACATTGCCTCCTTTCTCTGTTCGGTTCTGTGCACATCTGAGCGAGACGTACGCATGTTTTGCAGCCCTGCATGAAGGATGCTGAGTGCTGCTCCGACCAGCTCTGCATCTGGGGCAAATGCATGGGGAATGCCACCAAGGGAGAGGCAGGCAGCATCTGTCAGTTCCAGAGCGACTGCAGAACTGAGCTCTGCTGCGCTTTTCACAAAGGTACATGCCTCACCCACCTGCTCTAGCATCATCACATAGTGACTAGACCAGTGAAGGGGTGCTGAGCAATAGGAATTTAAATTCCTGTGATTGCTGTTAGAGCCTCTTTTTGTTATGCCAAAATTGTTGTATTTAACAAAATCAAAATCTAATATACTTCCCAGCTCAAGTACCGACCTTGAAATATGCTGACCATGAAATGTGAAAACCAGAATGCCTTTGTAAAACTGCAGACAACTGCGATCTGTAGACTGACATTCCCTGTGTGTCTGTCCACTCCCACCTCCTGACCAGCTCTGCTCTTCCCGGTGTGTACTGCCCGGCCCCTGGAGCAGGAGCGCTGTCACCGCCAGCCCAACCAGCTGATGCAGCTGCTGTCCTGGGACACGCGGGGCGAGGGCCCCTTGGAGCATTGCCCCTGCATGGAGGCACTCCAGTGCCAGTCCCTTGGGTGAGACTGTCCTCACACACACACAGGTGATAGGGCTGCGTTACACACAAACAGGTAATATGGGTGTGTTACACAAACACACAATGGTAATAGGGCTGTGTTACACACACACACACGGGTGATAGCGCTGTCTTACACACACAGGTGATAGGGCTGAATGGAGATCATTTGAACCATATAATACTCAATTGAAACCAGTTTTAATAAATGAAAATCTGCTAAGACTTGCTGCCCACCAGTATTTTACTATGTCCCCATAAATAAACTTTAATAGGTGCTGAATCTAAAATCATGTGTACTGCAGTGATATCTGGTGGACAGAATTCAACTTTACCATTAGTCAAAAAATGTTTTTTCTGTTATTATATTCGAAGCATTATGCTCATAGTTGCATGATACCACCATATTTCAGATGATGTTACATACATGAAGGGTTTTGGGTTTGAATATATGGTCAGGCCAGCTATGTTACAATGACAGGTGTTAGTCACTTTAATTTTTTTCATTCATCTTCTAGTAATTCTCCCCGGCAAATTAAGTAGAAGCCCACATTTATTAGTAAATCCTGCATAGACCCCTTTTATGCTTAACACATCCCACAAAATACTTTAAATGGATTACAATATCAAATTCTTAGTGCTAAACTTTTGCAGAACATTTTATTAGCACAACACTGACAACTGTTTTGAAACTAGTGTTGGACACAAAACAATTAAGGCTTTTCTGCTTGCTTTTGGAAAATCTAACAATTGGCAGCGTTGGTCTTGACATTTTTAACTGACAAATTCTCATACTGACAGACGTGGGTCCCTGTGCCTCCGACAACAAAACTCCTCCAGCGAAGAGGACCTGACTGAAACCCTTTACTCCGAGATAGACTACATCATCTGAGCTGTGCCGTTCACCCTCGGGAGGCCTGTGGTATGACATGGACCCACCTCCACTTTCCTGCTTTGGAGAGCCTTAATCAGATGATCTCCAGCCCATAGTTTAATAATCACCACTGCCTGGCTTTCTTGCTAAAAGCACCCCTGTAAAAAAGTGTTCGCATACTCAATTCTTCACTTTGTGTGCTTGTGTCACAATAGCAAAACTACTAGTCCCCAGTCCCACGTTGGGGCCAAAGGTGTATGTTTGCGCTCACTGTACCAGCACCGTCCTACTTGGAGCCCGACCACCCTAATACCGCTTGCCTTGGGGTAAGGCAGAGAGCGCTCCTGACCTTGCCGAAGTCCGGCCGAGCCAAGCACAGCTTTTACGCAGTGTTCAGACTGAAATTAAAGCTTCAGAAACACAGACGCGTTCTTGTTTGCTCATTCTGTGTGGCTCTCATAGATGAAGACCAGGTCGCAATCCCATGTGAGCTTTGATTCTTACGTAATGCAAGCCCATACTGTTCATTCTTGGTCACATCCCTTCTGAGTGGTCCGGTGAATCATAAGACCCCATCTCCCAATAACACGCACACGCACGAGAGGGTTGAGGGTGATAGTACAGTGTAAAATCCAACAGGCACCAAGTCAGCAGGCAGTTTAAGGTTCAAGGCAGGCAGGCAGGGGTCAGTAACACAGCTCAGAATTCAAAAGGTACCAAAATTGTCAGGAAAAATCCAGGAGTGAAAAGCCATGAACCATAGTGCTTTGCCACCAGGAGCCCAGGAAGCACACTTGACAAGACAAACTGGCAACTGACAAACAGTGAACAGCGGTCTAAATACACTGGCAATAACTCAAGAGGAAATGGGGAACAGGTGAAACGTTTGACAGAAAATAAGGGACTAATTAATACCAATAAAAACACACAAGAAACATGAACAGACATCAATTAACCTATGCACAAGGGACACACACTTGAGACAGAAACCCAGAACCAAGTTCCCAGGTAAAAAACAAACAGATTCACATTGTTTTGGGAACTGTATGCAGGCTCTTAGCTTTAATTAAAGCCCTGTTCAGTTCCTTTCTTGCTATTTCATGTGATTGAGACTAAAAGCGCTTGCCCAGATCTTTCCGATGTCATTTCAGAGTGCTGTGTGAGCTGTAAGGCAAGGGCATGACCTCCATGTTGTACTTTCTTTATTTATTTGTTCATTTTCAGTGGGTAAACCACTGATTTTTTTCTTCAGACTGCATTTTCCTGGGAAAGTCACAAACACACAGATAGTTTTGTCATGTCTGTTTATCCTTTCTCTCTGTTGCTGATGTTGTGAAGTAGACTGGTGTTTTGAATACCATTCGGCACTTCCTAAGTAAATAGAATTTTGTTTGTACAGTCAAGGCAAACCTGCTTCAGGGTTACAAGAATCAAAAGCAAAAGCATAATATGTTTGTTTTTTTAGGAATGTAGATAGTTATTTTTGTCTCTTTGTTCTGAACTTCAACAACGCATTCACAGGTGGATTCCTCTGCAGTGTTTCCTTTTGGCAACACTGATTTGTATTTATTTATTTATTCTTATCAAAAGTGTAAGGCAGACTTCTATGCAAATGCTTTGACATTTTGCACGATTCTATTCTGGAGGGGAGTAGATGTGGCTTGGAAAATTGATCAGGTCCCTCTCGGACAGCGTTTCCCTTGGTGAGAGTTATTGCTGTTAATCCTCTTATGACTGGGACGGTTTAAAACGTCGCCGATCTAGGTTCCATCAGCATAGTGGTGGGACATATATGTTAGGTCACAGGAAGCGGTACGTGTGGGGTCACATGAAGCCGTTCACACTTCTGAGGTAACAGAAAATGATGCATACGTGTGAGGTCACAGGAAGAGGTACATGTGTGGGGTCACATGAAGCCGTTCACACTTCTGAGGTAACAGAAAATGATGCATACGTGTGAGGTCACAGGAAGAGG
>JAOVYW010004889.1:14883-44749 GCA_025775045.1 Hiodon tergisus | reverse complement strand
TTGCTATTAATACCCTCGACAGTCCAAGCTTAGGCGGCCACAAGGCAGCCTGCCCGTAAAAAACTCCAATGCAATCAATTTGTGTGCTTCCTTCTAGCTTAGTTTTTGGTGAATTCGTATTCTACCCATTGACAGCTGTATATCCATTTTCATATGTGTGCACTATGTGCAGGACACTATATGCACAGCAAAAGTGCAGTTTCTTTAACCAGAATCCGATATTATATTTATTTATAATTTATATTTATAATAGTAGAAATCAGAAAAAAGTCAGACCTATCAATGTTTTTGAAATCCACTAATCAGCGTACAACATGCTAGCATTTGGCCAGTACCACAGTGTGTTTTAGATTTGTCTTTCAGCTGGCTGTTTACCAGGACCCTACCAATTTGGGCAACCACCAGAGGCGCTCTTTCTCCCTCTCATCTTCCACAACGTTAATTGGCCTGCAAGCTGCAGCTATCCACTTCTCTACTGCGTTTGCTTAGTTGACTTGTGCATGTGCCTCTTGCGCACGAGCTCTGAAAGAGTACGCTGTTCCTGTCCTTCATTGCTAGCCTTCTCACTACTGCTGCCTTTGCTTGTAAATGATACTTCATACTCGATGTACTTCGGTGATACACAAATTCACCCTTACAGTAGCTGCAAATAACTAAACTGGCCGTTTAAAAGCCCTTTAGCAGCTTTCTCATTCAAGCTTATTTAATCAGCAAAGCTATATCTAAATTCAAGCAGTCGAGAGCGTGGAGTTGAATTTTAACTATGGATGGTTCTAAGGCTAAAAGAATGCGGCGGTAGGCGTTTGAAATTAACGCGTTAACTCTGACAGCCCTAATACACATGTATGTCTCTAGCAAAATTACTCTCAAAAAAGATACAAAAATACAGTAGTTCATTTAATTTAATCACAAAATTAGACATACTTAAGACGTGCTTGATTTGTTTTTAAATCAGTTGTAGACATTTGTACTCACTGATTTGTGAAAACATGCTATAAATGTTTTTTTTGTGTAGAAGTTCCTTTAAAAATAAGGTTTTATTTGTTTATTATTTTTGATTTTTTGATTAATTCACTGCGTTTAATTAAAAATTTAGAGGGGAAGATGCGTGTCGTTGTTTTTATTCATTGTAGTGCTATAGGATAAACACACAGTGACAATACTCAGCTTTTTACATCATAAAAACGTAAAGTTAACATAGCCAGTGGGCTACTTACCGCCCCTACTTTTTAGTAAACCACGTGCCCTGTACTGACGTCAATGATCGTCCATTTTCTAATCCCTAAAATATAACAGAACGAAAAATAAAGTAGACCCTATCCCTCCACACAGTTCTTGACAGATAGTTTAGGACCTGGAAAAATACTTGGAATTGAAAATCAGAATGAGGATTGGATTAGGTTCTGAGAGAAGTTTCAGATATGCTCAGTTTATGATCAATCAATCAGTCAATCAATTTATTTTTATAAAGCGCTTTTCACATGTTTCCATGTCACAAAGACGCTTTACATACCAGAAAATACAATATTTCCCATACCTGACCCCCCAAAAGCATGCCAGGGGCTGGGACATAAAGTAACAGAGTAATAGCAATGAGTGATGTGTCCTTTTTATAAAACAGGCCTATTTATTGAAAAGGCGCTTTGTTTCAGCATGCAAATCAATTTAAATTTAATATACTTAATATAAGTTTAATATACTATAATTTTCGCTGTTATACTGTAAGCCTTCTTATTGAATCCTTAATTATTTAATGTTGGGTAGGTGTATGGACGTCACAACATTTTATATAAGTAGTAATACACTTCTCTTACAGGAGCAAATATCTTAAAGTACTAACATCACCTTAAAGTTGTTCTGGTCAAAAAAAATTATATATATATAACTTTAGAAAGTAAATTTACCTACAAAATCTTAACTATAAAGTGCATTTTTAAATTGGATATTTCCTAGCCGTATTTGCCAAGAAGGTCACTCTATGTTTTAATATTATCGGGGGATAGGTAATAAATAGGTTATTCGTAAAAATGTATATATATTGCTTTAAAAAGGAAGGCCCCTTTCGGTTGGGCTGGACCGTAGGAAATGACGCTACGTTGTGATGCTAGAGCCAGAGCTTAAACGCGCAGGTTTTGCTGATTGTCTTAGTTGGAGCGGATGAGATGCTCCCGAGCAGAGTGCGAACTAACGAGTGATTAGCACGCCTTGGCGCGGCTACGAGAACTAGCGTGGATGGTTTTTCATGCACAGTATTAACAACAAAGTACTTACATTTTTATAAATCTAGTTAAAACTTGACTGAAACCAACTACTAAAGCAGTACGAAATCATGGATTTAGACTTGGATATATCGTTTGTACTTCCTGCAGTTTTATTCACTGTACTTGCGATCGTTTTAGCCTCCACTTTTCTCAATAAGAAACCTGCTCCGGCTTCAAAGCCCAAAGCAAAGGACGTGGACGGTGCTCCTATTAAGAGAACAGACGAATATGTTGAGCGTAAGGTTGAAGTGACTGAAGTGCCACCTGTTGTAGACCACAAAGATGAAGAGGTTAAAGCAGAAGAAAAGATAGCTACTGGGGAAAAGACGGAGAAAGAGGAATCCGAAGCGGTGGCAGTAGCTCCAGTGGTTGAAGAGATTGGAGTCGTAGAGGAGCAGCCCGTGACAGAATCTGATAACACCCCGGCGCACCAGACCGACGTCCTAGTAAGAAACGACCGAGACTAAGATTGTCGAGCCATTACTCGATGCGTGCTAAAGTCTAAATACACATATTTGATTATGCCGTGCATTCAAAACAAATGTAAACGTTTACGTAGTCTTTCAAACTTATTACCAAGCGTAGTTAATTGGTTTAAAAATGGAGGAAAAGTTTGAAAGCTGTCCAAAACTCAATTATAAGCACTCTTGTGGTTCTGCGTCACGGCCCATAACAAGCATTAAAGCTCGTTGTAAAAAAACAATTTTAATATAAAATTTAACTGAAAACTCTAGCAAGGTAAATGAATGGCCCAGATAATGTTTCTCCGTTGCTCAATTAATTATGTCAACCATCATTGTTTTGGTCCTTCTGAGATACACTCCAAATTGTTGTTTTGGTCGGTATGATACACTCCAAATTGTGCCGTCAATTCAGTTTTCATTTACGTCATATTTATTATTGTAAATAGATGGTAAACTCATTTACACTCTCTAGACATTTTGTTTTAATATGCACCTTTAGGATCAATTCACTAACGGCCATACATTAGGCTAAGCAACATAGCTGGGTGTTCCAGCACCTGTTTTCCAAAACACTGCAAACTATCCAATTGTGAAGGTCAAAAAGCACACTGAAGCCACAGATATCCAATAATACCCCTGCTTCTCAGTTACAAGCCTATAGGGCCCCTTTAAAAGCCCTTACTGAAGTAAGAATGTGCTCACCATTGCTGTAACCAGAGTAGCATTAATACCACGAAGAACACTTTGTAGGGAACCACTATATTTGGTTTTATGCTTATATACATACATGCATGGATGCATACAAAAAATGTCACTCTGTTTCTGTAGTAGGACAAGACGAAAGAGCAGGTTAAACACAAGTCTGAAGCAGAACACTCACACATGCAAAGATCTTGCGCTTTTGCAGAGCTACTTCAGAGTTTTTGTGTGGCTGCTGGTCTGCCAAAAATATTGCTGCTGTTGAACTAGGTTGTGCATATGTGGCTTGGGCATGAAAAGAGAGTTCAGAGGACCCTCTTGAGAGCTCATTTACGCAGAGCAGAACAGTCAGTTATGGATGTATTATCAAATTTATTTTAAAAAGAAATATTAAGGTATTGACCCACAAATTCACCCTTTGTTTATCTTCGATATTACTTCCTCTCCAGCTATGTTAATTCTTTTTTCAATTCAACAAAAGTCGAAAATCATTATTTTTCAGTTGGATTGGCACAAGCAGGCCTTGTCTTCTCTTCAGCCCCATATAAATGAAAGCTAATGTGTGAATTCTGCACTCGGCTCTCCCCGTTTATTCTTCAACTTGTGTAACAGGCAGATTTGTGCATGTTTCCACTGACGAGGTAGGTTAGTGTTACTTGTGACAATATGCATGGTGCCTCCTCCTTGGAAAATTAAAACAATGTTGCTATTGTTCGGCCTGTACCACAGTGTGTTTTAGATTTGTCTTTCAGCTGGCTGTTCACCGGGACCCTGCCAGATTGGGCAACCACCAGGGGCTAATGGAGCAGATCGAGCCTCGCCGCATTTTGCTGAAAGCCATAAAAGTGCACACTGGCATTTAAAAATCACTAAGGAAATTAAATGTGCCCCCCGCTTCTCAATAGCCCCCAATACACACATTGATTTAAAAAATGCTTCATTGGTCAATTAGTGGTTACCATTCCTTGCGGTAATATTAGCTTGGCCATGTGTTTAAACTCGGCTGTCTGTTTAAGCCCAATGTTCCTGATCAGCTGTCAAATGCATTGTTTGTGGACTATCGTTGTCATCTTCAGTTGTACATCTGCTTTTATTCCTGATGGTGTGGGAGGGATGCATACTCCCCCTTCCCCTCCCCTCCCTCATTGTCTTCCAAGGTTCAGGTCCTAATCTAAACATGTGTTATTGCATGACCCTCGTTGCTGCAGACCCCACTATTCATTACATGCAACTGTACTGTACTGTGCCTAACCCCCCCACCCGCTCCATTCCATTCCTACCCCTCTCAAAAACATGTAACATGATCAAATCAACACAGGGTGTCGGTTCAGAAGTTACACCACAACCCTGTTTGTCCGTTTGGAGTCAAAGTCCATTTACTCCAAAAAAAGACCACTGCCATATCTGAAAATGACACATGCAGAATGACTCCCACTCGAGCAGGAAGAGGCCCCAAGCCCCTTGGCCCATTTCTCTGGTTTAGGCTTTAACTTTCCGAAGAGAACCCCCTAACCCCTGCCCCATCCCCCAAGACGTACACGTGTACATGCTTGCTCAACGAAACTGCTCAACTCTGTTGCAGGCTCTTGCTGTGATTTATTCACTCTGGTAACCAGACCCCATCTGCTCAATGCTTGCTCTGTGTTGATGTTCTTCCACCACTCCAAGACTAAACTAGACTTTTCCCCAACTATTCTGCCACACTTGGCTTCATAAATATCCTCCTCTTGGTGATGGGGGGGCCTTAACAGACTCCAATTTTCAATCTTCTTGAGATTGAAATGTAGAAGGGGGCAGTCAGCCATTGTGGCTTCGCCTTCGTTACTCGAACTTTGGACCCGTGTGCATGGCACGTTTGCCTGATCCTTCAGCTCGGATTAAGTTTTTCCCCTCCTTCCTTCTCTCATGCTGTGTGAAAGAGGTGAGTGAGCACGCGGCCCCTCAGGCTTGAATGACATCCTTTACATCTGTGGTGGCCATTACTTGTGTAAAATTGTTCTGAAGAAGCATATCAATTTATCATTAGTTTCCCCCTGTTGATTGGCCTGTATTATCCCACACAGGCTAGCTGGTTAGTGAACCATGGTAGGCCCCGGTTCAAGCAACAACGGAATTAGTTGTATTTACCCCAAGATGGACCTCAGGTCCAATTAATAAAAAAAACAGGTTGCAGTTGTATGAGATATATTAGTAAATATGGATATGTCAGATTTTTGCTCTTAAAAACAGATTTTTGCACAGATTGTTTTGCATCTTAAACTTATGTTATAAGTGTTATATTATATCCTTCAATTATGGATGTAAATGTTTAATGTATTTTGAAAAACTAATGACTTTGACCATACTGTCTGTTAAACTAGAATAGGTCAATAGGGAGCTTACATATTTTGGATTCTGGTATGTTCTAGCGGGTGTACAGGTGAATTTGCATCAGCTGGAAATGGCTACAGTAAAATCGATCTTAACTAACTTTATTATTTTTTTGCTGGAAATGCCAATTTTACAGAATAAAGTTGACAGCTATCATGTGTAATCACTTTAATAGATTTTCTGTATCTCATCAAGCTGTTGTACATACTTCCTTTGAAACATCCTGCCACTTTCCTTGCCAGAGGGTCTGACATTTGCTCGTCATTACTGTTCTCCACAAAGCTAGTTCCCAGCTCTTGCAGGAGTTTGCATCATTCCAAAATTTGGCACACACCATAAATGGTAATGTGTGTAAAGCCAAGGGAGGAAAACTTTGGAAGTGCTGTGTAGGTCTTTCTTCTCCGAGACGCGACACATAGTTTAAAGTTAAAATGGCTCTCAATGTATGTCTTTTTAAACATTTAAATTTTATTTATAAACTGTTGTGTGATCACATTGCGATTGACAGGGAACAGATATGTGACTATATTCGGCTAACCAGATCATTCTGCGGTTCTTTCTCACTTTTCAGTTGAGATTTAAATTGAGGCTGGACAGCATAAGCCACCGGTGAAGTGAGTAAACAGAGTAGGATCCTGTAACACTGCGGCTGCTTCAGAACATTCCTCGGCTCTGCGTTTCACTGCGTTTGTCAGGCCCTAACACTGGAGTGTGATGGAATCTGGAAGGGTGCTTGCTGATTGGTCAGCTTCCTGCTGACCTTGCTTGCTTGGAATTTCCCTCTATTTCTTGCTATCTGCTGCCGGCACACTCGATGCCAGAGCCCCCGGTTTCCCAAAGCCAGTTCTTTACCGTGATGGGTGCCTGACTCTTGGTTCAAGATATTGTCAGTCACCCACATTGTCCAGTTTTTCTGCTTTTTGACTCTTCATCTAGAAAGTTCATTTTGTGGTTATGTCTTCTGATAACTTTTCAACCATGAAAAACACTGTCTGAAAAAAATGTTTGGCTATTTTAGGGCTACTACTTAACCCAGTTTGGATGAGTCAAGCCAAGAGAAAATGTACCCTGTGCCTGATAGGGTGAAAGTGTTTGAGAATCTTTTTCTGGCTTTGAAATGGTTGACCATTCCTTTAGCTATGACGTGTGTGTGCTTCTGCCTGACCTGTTTCTGCTGTAAAGTATTAGAATGAGGTTGTGATCCGCAACACATGGCAGTGGGGGGTGGGAGAATGAAGTGTTCATTCACAATGCCTCTTTCTGTCTGTGCAGAGGGCTGGTTTACACAAGCATGTCATCGTGTTCATACGTTTTCAGTATAGCTTTACCAGTGGGTACCAGTTCAGGTCTGGAAATGTTTGCAGATTGGTTTCCTTCAGGGAGATAAACCTGGGAAGGGTCTGAGGAGAACAGTGTTGTTGTGTTTACCCAGAGAAGTGGAGAAAAGGAGAGGGAAAGGTTAGCGGAACAAGGACAGGCTTTTCCCTTACCAATGCTTTGTGTTCCTGCCCAGCCAGCTCGTTTCAGTTGGGTGACTACACCATGGTTGGAAAATGCGTGGTCGAGGCACTGGCAATAATCGTGAGCAAGCTGGTTAGTAATTTTAGGATTTCTCCTCTTACTGCTTTGCTCCTGTTATCGGTGCTCCTGCACAACTACTTGAATATTTCCCAGAAAAATGTATGATCTGAGTAATGGTTAATTTTAGAAAAGACCCATGTGGCCTAAATAGGAAACTAAGCTCTTTATAGGGGTGAGTGTTGGTTAACGTTCAGAGGCAAATTATGTGAACCAAACATCCATTTATTTTGATTGCGTTCTCTGCCTAATAAATCTGTTTGCACCTTGAATTTAAATTGTGTTGGTGAAATCCTGCGCTCGGTGCATCCTTATAAAATCGTCTCTAGTCAATTTTGATTTAATTTTGTTGCAGAAAACCAAGGCTGTCGCTGTTGGTCTGCACCATGCATGCCTTTCTTGTGAATGGGTGGCATCTGAGCACTCAACACAGGCTGTTGACTGTCTCCCCGGCTTCTCACTTTCTGTTACTGTCAGTCTCTCTGTAGTGGGTGGGCACTAGGGGCCTGGGGCTCTGGTCTTGTGCTTCTACTGCTTCATAATCTAACTTGTAGGCTGTTCTATAGTAATGTACAATCCTCATGGGAGCCTGCAGCCTCAGGCTGTGCTGGTCCATAATGGAACCAGATCCATGGTAGCGTCTCATGGTCATCCAACTGAAACTGGGCCCGTTTCTGTCTACACAGACAGCTGTTTTGTTAGGTAATGGGCCATTTTGCTCCTGATCCAAGTGGCACATTCTTTCTGCGCTTAGCTGACTGATTGTTTCCTGGGACAGTGAGTTGCCAAGCTCCGTCCGGCCTCATGGCTGACTGAGGAGAGGGAATTGGGCAGTTCCGTCGCTTCAAACAAAGTCAGTTCTCTGTGGTTTTAATTCTGATCACATTGACTTTGTAAACATCTCCCATGGGGTGAAAGCAACATCTCAGCACTGCACGAAGACAACAGATGCTTGTCTGGTCTGAATCCGACTGATTCTGTCTAAGAGAAATCTGTGTCATCTTAATTTGTGTCTGGGCCCTGAGCTCGAGGGGTTGGGGAAAGCTGAGTCAGAGGAGTGTGCTGGGCCTTTGTCCCAGTGTCACAGGCAGCAGGAGGGTGGAGAGGATTATGCTGAGGCAGCTGAGGGAGACTGCAATTGTCAGCTGTGATTCACAAGCCAGCCGAATGTAAACTGAATGTGTGGTTTGTGTATGCAGTATACTTTACGGAGCTTTACAATGTTACCTCTTAAATTTGTTAAAAAACCAATTATCACAGTTAGTCGACAGCAAATACTTTACCATACCTAGCTTATATTTTTTTTACCCGGGTGTTTGTCTTTCCTTGATGTCTGAAATGTTTTAGAGCTTGTATTTGAATAAAGTATTGAGCTGGTATGAACTTTACAGCGACCACTTTCATCAGAGGACTTGGGTAATCCATATTGTATTTAGGATGCCTTTGTAGTGATGGAGAAACCCATAACAGCATTTTGTCTTTGGGTTATAGGTTTATAGTGTTCACATCCAATAACGTTTCAGCTTGATCCCCCCTTTCTCCCTCCCTCCCTCTCTCTGACTATAGGAACCTGTTTTGGAGCCAGTATCTAAACCCACTTCAGTGGAGGATCCTATTCCTGCGCCCGCCAAGGAGCCTGCGCCCGCCAAGGAGCCTGCGCCCGCCAAGGAGCCTGCGCCCGCCAAGGAGCCTGCGCCCGCCAAGGAGCCGGCGCCCGCCCCGGAGCCTGCCCCGGAGCCCGCCAAGGAGCCTGCCCCGGAGCCTGCGCCCGCCAAGGAGCTAGCCCCGGAGCCTGCCCCCGCCAAGGAGCCTGCGCCCGCCAAGGGGTCGGCCCCGGAGCCTGCGCCCGCCAAGGGGTCGGCCCCGGAGTCTGCGCCCGCCAAGGAGTCTGCCCTGGAGCCTGCGCCCGCGAAACTACCCACTCCTGACCCTGTCCTTGAGGCCACACCAGAGCCAGTCCCAGCACCCGCACCAATTCCTGAAACTGTCCTGGAAAATGCCATCCAAGACCCCCTCCCAGAGATAAAGGCTTCAGAACCTGGCCAACTGAAAGAGGAGATGGTGGTGGAGCACAATGGTACATAATCTAATGATGATGCCATGTTGTGACAGTGGGTGTCGGCCAGCTGGGTTAGCAGTAGTTAAGCTCGTCGGTGAATTGGTACGAGGCTGTAGATCAGTCCTGCGTGACTCAGTATGTGACTTGCTTTTAGTCACATGGAAGCCCAGACCTGAGTCTGCGGCTGGTGGTGCATCTGTTCACTCTGGTCGGTTTTGCTAACCCAATTAAAGTTTAGTGGAAAATTGACAACGTTGGGCGAATGCTTTTGAAGCCAACATCTTGTCCTATAGCCGTCGCATGCTGTGCAATGGAGATCCGTTCCCTTGTACAGATCTCTATTTTATATGTTACCTTGTCTTATGTTTAAATGTTTTTTATCATTACCTTTTGAGACAATAGCGTTTAGCTCCTACTTGTCTTGCCTGTCAGCCTGTGCTGGTTGCCCATTGGTCTTTTTTTTTCTTTTCTTTTTTCCATTTTTTTTTTTCCATGTCATAAATTGAATTAGTTTTCAGCGTCTGATTTCTTCAAGGTTTTCGATGAGGGATTCCAATCCTCTCCACAAACACATAACATGACGCCCTTTGTTTATTTCCACCCCTTCTAGCGCAATGGCTAGAATGCAATGAGTATGGAAAACCTGATGGAGGGTTTACATGTCTAACTGAGGACCTTATTTATTTTTACTAAAAGCTACAGCACAACGATAGATTACTAATAATGGCCATATTAGTAGGCCTAGGACAAACTTTTTTAATTCTTTGGACAATGGGGGGGGGGGGGTTAGCACTTTTTGTCACCGTATTTTAAATCCCGAATTATATTTATCTTTTGGGTTTCAAGTTTGGCAGAAATGGATGTAATACTCCAGCATGAGTAAATTGCATGAATAATTCTTCCCCCCCCCCATGATAATTAAGCTAACGATGTAGGTTGGGAGGTGTTGATGGCTGAGCTGTGGCTCTAATTGAGAAGCGGGGATTGTATGCGAGCAGTCTGGCCGCAGTGCGAAGCAATCCCTCGACACATTTTCCCCCTATGGTGCACCTCCCTTGAGGATTAGTGTAAAGGCCACTGTGCTTAGTTACTAGGATTATCGTGTCACGACACGCAAGTGACCCCGGCACAAGAGAAGGAGGATCCAACGTCTGGAACGCTGCTCTCACTCATTTGGTCACTGTTTGGCAGAGCCGCCTTTACAGCTCACTGACAAGCCCAGTTGGCAGAGCCTCATTAATGATCCCTGTCCCCCCCACCTAACAGAAGTGGCAGCGGCCGGTGTGGAGAAGACAGACGCACCACTGAAGTACGTCCCCGGTAAGCTGCGGACAAGCCATTTTGAGAAGATGATGACAAAGGAGGAGCTGGAGGCAGAGCAGAGGTGAGCAGCTTGCTGCGTTTTGGCATGGTTCAGACTCAATTGAACCTGTGTTCACCCACCACAGGGGCATGGAACCCTTTTCCTCGAGTGCCTGATTTATCAGGGTCTCTGTGTGAAGCACCTGGAGCACTGACCAAAAATGAGTGGTTTATTTGCATGAAAATCAGAATGCAATGAAGAACTTTTGGACTTTAATGATCATTCATAGTTCACTTGAGATCTACTATGAAGACAAAATGTCACAACAAAAGGGTGATATTAACACTGAATATATATTAATTACTTTGTCGTATTTGTACTTTAAGCAAGGTACAAGGTTGATCCCCTCTCTTTCTGACCACATACTTCTGCTTCATGTTGTGTAAGGAAAAACTTTTGTAACAGTGGGCTGTAACCTGTCTTGGTAGTTACACGGTGTCCCCTCACTTGCATGTGTGTGTACGTGTGCGCTTGCGTTGTATGCGTTTGGAAGGGTTCAAGCCTTTTTTTCTCCTTTGGGAGGGTGGAGTTGAAACACTCCACAATTGTAGCCCTGCATTTTGAGACCGTGGAATTGATTTGCGTCCTATGTTCACAGGAAGTTCAGTGCAAAAGCCTTTGTTGGGGGTTTGTGTTCCCATGAAATGGAGAAAAATGGGAACTGGGCGTTAAGACCCTGTTCCTGGAAAGTTTTAAAATATTTTTATTATTTTAGGCAGGGAATGGAATAGAAGGGGGTGTTTCCTTACCAGGTGGCGCTATGAACATGTAAGATTATGGCTTCTTTTCTAAGGCATTTAAGGTAGGATTTGAATGTGCATTTCAAAAATGGTCAAATCTTTGAGTAGATAAATCTATTAACAATAACTATTCATCCCCTGATCAAACTGAATACCAATAAGGACTATGTACCTCCTGTATTTGCATACGTCTACTCATGGGTACACAGCTTAAACATGTGAGCCAGAGTTTTTACCCTGCCTTTATCTTCACAGGGTAGAGCTTACAAGAGATTTTACCTCTCTTTAAACAACAAGGACAAGCATTGTGTGTTAGAAAAGCCCTTGGTAAGATCAACTTGGACTTCCAAACCAGACCCAACCCCTCACTCCCACACTTCACATACTCGCACACATACACCTTCTGACATGTCCACCCCATCATCCCTCACTGACTTAACTCACACTCCCCACCAGCCTTGGGTAAAATGCACTGGGTTTGTTGCTCTGTTAGCTGCATTTTGTTTTCTGGTTCTGATCTCTTTTCTGGGGAAAATACTATCGAGACTACTTGTCTTTACTCAAATTTGATTCTCTATGCAGTCAGACTAGATCAGTTTTTATTAAATTCCCTTAAGTGTTTTTACAATTATGAAAAAATACGATTTTTCAGCCGCTTGGCACATTGAATGATCATAGAGTGAGTTTCAGTCATTAGTAAAATTGGATATTATGTTCATTCTAAATAAACATTTTTGATTTTCATGTCGTTTCAGACCAAGGCGGTAAAAACAGTTTTTGGTCTCATTAGGCATGTAGTGTTTAATATTTTTTATTTTATTTTAATTGGCACTGCCAATTTTACTTTTGCAAATTGTGCCTCCACACACGGGGAGGGTGAGGAACTATGACTAGTCTCTTTTGAGCTTCCCATCTCTACACCTTGCAGGATACACAGGCTGCAGGCGAGGTTCAGCACAGATTGAGCAGAGGCATGTCCCTCTCGACAGCACTGCCATCCGATACTGATGAGATTAAACTCTACGACAGGGTCAGAAGCTCCAAAACCCGAATTTCATTTAAAATTTGTTGGCCATCGTTGAGAGCAAGATTAGTTTATTGCTCAACTACTGGAGTCCAAGTTCCCAGGATGCCTGTGCATTACCTATAAGGCTGATGTGAATTTGTTAACCAATGGTATTTTTTTGAGAATTAAACAAGAGTTGCACCAAACATGCGCTTTACCCAAAAGTAGTTGCTAGGTGGTGCTGTTGGTTCACTGGCCAAAATAAAACACAAACAATTTATGAAGTCGTTGCTGTCTTCAGGAAAAGTGAGATTGTGGGTGTAATTGGCATCCTAATTCCATAAATATACTGATGTAAAAAGAATCTAGAAATGTGCTATTTAATTAATTATTGGGGGCTTCCCAGTGGTACATCACTTGTGATTCAGATTTCCAGGTCCAAATCTGGATCATGTCATTGGCAGAGAGTAGCCAGGTGTCCAGCACAGTGCCTCACAAATGGCAGAGTTTGCCTGGGGGATGGTGCAACTAAACTGGCATGTGTTTTTTCAGGGTTCTGCTGAACAGCAGCTCCTGCTAACTTCCCAATGCTTTCTTTAGCTACCTGTGAGGGACATGTCTATACTCCAGTCAGTGCTGAATCTCCTGTATTGGGCTGTGTGGCCTGCGGTATTTTAAGCATGTGGTAGACATGCTGATAAACCAAGACAAAAGGTATAATTGTAGTGAAACAGCAATGATTAATAATCCAATCCAAACAACTCAAATCTTGTCCATTTGACAGCCAGGTATCATAAGAGGTGCCATGGTTTGACACAAGGGTATTACATTCTTTTGCTTAATCTTTTCAACAGCCTAAATTATGTTGTTGGCACTCTGCAGATGAAGCCTTCATGTTCTCATCCAGCCAAGGCTCAACAGTCTTTGACAGGGATTCATTAACAACATTACCGACTCTAACCTTTTCTGCCTAGTCCTGGATGCTTCTGGTTTGCCCACCTGGGGAGATTCGGGAACCTGGTGGATATGATCAAAATTTCTGGGCTTTGTATCTTTCTGATCTGCACTGCTGAGCTCGGTTTGCGTTTGACTCAACCGGGTTCTGTACCTAACCTGCATGATTTAAAACCCTTTCTGTCTGCAAAAAAAAATAAAAAATCTTCATGGTGATGGTGAGTTGGATTTTTTTCTACAACTCCTGATAAGGCTAACCTTCTTTTTTTATACTGGGAGTGGACCGTAACTGTTTGTTTTAAAACTTAATGCCACAGTCGTCACATTTAATTTTATAGTATAAGGCTTTAAATGTTTGTTTAAACTTAGTGCTAAAGTTGCAGTGAAATGGTGGCT
The DNA here is from genome assembly GCA_025775045.1 of Hiodon tergisus. Taxonomy (NCBI): domain Eukaryota; kingdom Metazoa; phylum Chordata; class Actinopteri; order Hiodontiformes; family Hiodontidae; genus Hiodon; species Hiodon tergisus. The sequence goes on along the minus strand of JAOVYW010004889.1, from coordinate 30,859 downwards.
CAAGTTTTTTTCAAGTCATTCTCTCTCTCTTCCAGAGTGGAGGAGTAGGCCCTCTGTCCGTCACCTTTTTTTTTTTTTTGGAGAAAAGTCAGCCTCTCAAGAAGAACAATGATGAACCAAGCTGAGACGATGAACCCCTTTTGCATTGATTTGTCTGGTCGCTGTTTTATAGCTTAAAATGTGTGTTCTTTTTTAAAGACCACTTCCTCCTTTAGCCTGTGAATTATACGAACTACACTACTTTGCTTTGTAATGAACCTGTTTTCCCCTTTCTTTTTGAGCCATATACTTTTGAGTTCTTACTTCCTCTGACCGGAAGCAAGACGGTGACTAGCCCTGGTGTGTCATTGTAATTTGAGTAGATGGAGGGGTCAGGTTTGAAGTGGGCCTAAGCCATAAGTCATGATGAAACTCAAAAATAATCCTAAAATTACTTTGGGACCTCTGTTCTGTGGTTGTCATTGCATTTCAGTCCCAGACCTAATAAAATTATTTACTTGCTTTATGCAGACCAATTTCTAATTGAGGAATGAGGGCACCTCTCCTGATTCTGTATAATCCTATGGGACTCAGTAGAATAAGAAGCAGGCGAAAAAAATATGGTAATGTGAATAGAATGTAGCTTTATTTTGTTGTTTTGTTTTTTTGAATCATTGCAAAACTGTCAGTTGTTGGCCTTTGTAAGCATTAAAGGTGAAAAGCCAGGGCGTCTAAGAATTTGTCTTTTGTGAGTTTATTTTCCAGTGTGCCAAATACATTTATCATGTCTTATACGAGTTGTGTATAAATGCTATGCTAGTAAGTAAAATTATATTTTCAGCAAATTTATCAGCAGTCATTCTGATTTTTACCAAACTTCACAAAATATACTTCATATTTGCAGTTTATTTAGAAAGCTTAAATTTTTTTCACTGCTTCGCTAATAAAACAAAAAAACTGATTAAAAAATCAACTGACAGAATCTGGAATTCAAAGTACAACTTGGAGCAGTCAAAAGTATGTTTTGTTTATGTTAAATGCAATTATCCTTTGGAAGTGTTAGTAGCATTAATAAGGCTATGCCTACCATGGGCTATGGCTTTCAGGTCCTTGGCTTTGCTATTGCTGGTCATGTTCCAGCACAACAGTGTTCCAGAGGGCTACTGTGCTTTAGTGTATTTTTGTGCTGTGTGTTTTAGGGTGCAACAGGAACAGCTGGCTGCCATCTTTCAGCTTTTGAGGGAAAACAAGGAAACCTTCGGCGAGGTGACGGAGGGAGAAGTGGAAGAACAACTCAGGCTCTACTCTATCTAGACTGAGCAGCCTTCTATGGATTGGGAGGGGGCATGGGGTCAATATGAGAGAGCAATGTGGCAGGAAGACTCCCATAGCACAGTGATTAGGCCTGAGTGTTTTATGTACTATTTACTTGCTATATAACTACAATGGAATGATTTGTCTAAAGTCCTGCAAACTTCAAACTGCTGTTTAGTAGCACCCTTGACGTAACTCCATTGAGTAAATGTAGATAACTAGGCGTAGAAAGAGTCTTTGTTACACTTTTTGTTTTCTGTGTATGGTCAACAACAGCCTAATGAGAATTGAGAATATGGTGACAAGTTCCGGCTGGTGTTAGCATGAATCCTTCAGATTTTGTGTGGTGTAGTTGCTGGATAAGCTGTGTTGCGCTGTGACAGACGGTTAAGACTTCCGACAAACCCAAATCCTACATAAACACTGTTTGAATATATGTAAGAGCATATAAATATAATAAAATATCTGACCCACATGCTGCAATTAATTTTTTTATTCACAGCATACCAGAAACCAATACAAATGACAGTACTATATCTTATAATGCTAACATTTGAATAAAATTTGATATGTTATTTCTATGGTTCTGATAATGACAGTTACAAAAACTTATTTTGTAACAAATTTTAAAGGTTTTTCTTCCACATTTAAACAATATTGGACTTGTTGAATGTGATGCTCTGGAATGGAAATTCACAGAATTAATCATCTATTTTGGGGCCCCTGGTAGCGTGTTTTACTTTTCAGGTCATTTTTTTACGGTTTTACTAACTTAACACTTTTTTTAGGTTGACCAGCAAGAGGAAGAAAGTGCGCCCTTTTCAATTTAAATGGGTTGAAAGGAGGTGTAATAATGAATTTAGTTTTTCGTAAGTGCAGAGATCTTGTCATTTGCATTCGAGGTTCCATCCTCTCATATCCGTGTTTGTTTTTTTTAACCATTGGTTTGCTTTTGGCAATAGATGAGATTAAACACCGTGGGGATCCATCATGAAAAAAAAACACATCTTATTATAATCAGAGAAATCTGTCAGGATGTCTCTCCCTGTAGTTCCTATATCAATAAAGTTGAGTGATTAAAACTAGGACTTGTGTGCATTCTTCTGGATTTTATAAAAGGTGCCATGACATCACGGCAGTTTTCCAGTATTCAAACGGAACCATGTGAATGATTCTGGCTTCTGCTGGAGACCAATTATACTACGTTCCATACCCATCTCCCTCTGAGCTGAATCATTCCTGTTGCTAGGTAACTCTTGAGTGGCCTTTTAATCTATTCATACTTGAGGAAGGTCTTTCACTCGACCGGCAAGTCTATAAAATGACCCTCAAGTTCAATCCCTCCCTGTCCATGCAGCTATAGTTCTGGATTGGAATTGATTTGGTAAACTTCTGAATACGAGTGAAGAAAAAAGAAATCAGTTCTCATGACAACATTTTTAATTGGCTAAAATCTTTGCCATTTGGCTGATACATTTCAGTCATTGCTCGCACAATCTATTTTTGTGAACTTGAAAGTTACTATTCTGTGCTCGTAAACCCTTTTTTCTTGTCATTTACAAAAAACATCAACCATAAACACAAATGAATTGTACCATAGCCCATGTGGATAACTGTGGACGTATTAGCTGCTAAATGTGTATATAATTATCTTCTCTTTGGTCTAATACAATTCTTAAAATGTCATACTTCAAAAGAAAAAAGTTATTGTGAATTAATTAAGAAATTTGTTAATCAAAACTGACATTACATGTCAATCCACATACTATAGAGGGACAATATGTGTGCATATGAATTAGTATCATATTCTTTTTAGTTTATTTTCCTCTAAATGTTGTAGTTATCCAGGGCTAAATTATAGTGAATACAGTCTTAGAGCATATAGGTCTGAGTAATTTAAAAATAAGGCTCTTTTTGTTTGACTGTAAATTTTCAGACTTCAAAGTACACCTAAAACCCAACATAACTCGAGGCAATATATGTAATTCATTATCCTGACACCCATAACTGACATATATAAATGGGCAACTTAAAGTATAAAATAAATACAAGTTCGTCAAAATTGTAATTTTTAGCGGTCCTGTGTAATTTCCACTTCTCTAAATTATAGCACCTTGAATAAATATGATTAGCTTGACAATGTGACTAAAGCCTATCTTAGTTTTCATTTGATGTTTTAGCTTTAATTTTGGTAGGCCAAGCTTAATATAACTGTACGCGAATCCACTGTCTCCAATATTGGAGACTGGGGTCGCGCAGAGGCCTTGTGAGGAGCAGGTGCTTAAAATAGACAAAAAGGGGCACATTCGATCACTAATAGTCATTAAAACATTAACTGAATTAAATGAAATGCACATGGTTGAATGTGAGTTGTCTGATGTGCTATTGTTTGCCCATAGATTTTGCGAATTTCATTCTCAGCAGCCAACAGCAAAAAAGGTCTTTACTAATTCCATTTTCTTTGCTAAAGCGCAGATACATTTAAAAAGTAGAGCTACTATATTTAGTACATTTTTGATCAATTTAAATCCCTTGAGTTTTCTTGACTTGACGATGGTAACGTTAGGGTTCTTTACGCCATTACTTGTTTGACTAGAACTGGACTCTACTTGTTGCTAGATGCCATCAGGAAGACGGAGAAGTTAGATAGCAGTTCAACGGCGAATTAATTGTAGCCGCCCCTTAAGGTCCAGCCGGGTGTTCCTTTTGCAGTGTGTCTGCTGTGCAATTTAACAAAGAGAAAATAAAAAATATGTGGTACGAAAGATTTTAACAGGTTTATTTGTTAGACGTATGAATATCAAGCTGGAAGGGAACTTTATTTTTTATAAACAATTTGGGCTGGTACTCGGGCATCCCCACCTCCCACGTGCCTGATTGGAGGCAATGGTCAATGATAATATTTAAAATGCATTTACGATTCTCCAATTGATAGCTTCATAAATGGGCGTTGTTTTCTTTACGGTAAGAATCCCTCAGAGTTTGTATTAACTGGAGACATAAGAGTTAATCCGGACGTGGTTTGGAGTAAATAGGGACCTTTTTGCATACCCCTCTAATTTTGCCTCTCCAGGATGGGATACTTAACTGAAACTGAAACGACTGGTTCGCAGTGCCGAGTAAGCCTATGTAAACTAATGTACATAATTATAGGCTATTAAACGTAATAAGAGTTGCGGAAACGGACGAAAAATAAATGTTCGCGATATATGTGCTACATATTTAAAGTTATTTTTTGTCTTTCTTGCAGGAATGACGACCGGTCCGTACACATGTTTTTTTATTGTCAGTGCTGCATTTTTGACCCTAACTGTTCTTCTTTATGGTCAGTACTTTAACTTGGATTACATGTTCAGTGACCCACGAGTCCTTCGTCCAAGGTAATTCTGACGCTACATTTCGATCTCCAGTGTTACAATCGCCTCTTCAAGAGTTCTGATGATATCATATAAATAAATGCAGGTCTATCTAACATTTAATCATGTATGCAATAACTTAAATTTCTTTGTTGATATCTTGTTTACGGAAGCATTTTATGTGTTACCATTTTACGCATTTTGAACCAATTGTTTGAATTATCTTCTTTTAACTAAAGCCGACCATAACAAATTGGAGTTTGAGTTAAATTACTTTTGTTGATTGAAATGCTTGGACATTTAATCTATAAACCTATTATATTCTACTGATTGCTATTGGTATTCTAATGATTAAGATAACGTTGCGCTGTTTTCCATTCTAATTGGTCGGATTTGGGGAAAGGACGGTAACAATTACGTAAACTTCAGAAAAAGGAATTCGCAGCTGCAAGACTGGGCAAGCTAGCTGTTCTTTAGATTAAAAAAAGAAAAGAAAAAAAAGATCACTTCCACATAATTGATGTTCAAGCCAGTACAGGTCTGTGTGTTAGTTTCAGTGGGGTTTAAAGTGAAAAACAAAAACACCGATGTAGACTTTGTTTTAGTCTATAATTCACATCATTTTAACCGGCTCCGATGGTCCTCTCTACCAAGCGCCTGTGATGTTATCCAATGTTTTGATTAGTCATTTATTTTTTAAACTCTCGTAAATCTTGTAAAGTTCCATTGATATTAAGCAGTTGTTATGCGTGATATCCGTATTTAATTATCCCGATTCAGAAAATGGAAAGTGAGTTATGCTGCAGAGATATCACAGCCAAGACAGACAACAATGCAGCGATTCTCCTGTTTTTACACGTAAAGCCTTTTGGGACAACTACAAAACATCTCAGTATGTTCGTACGCATAGCTATATTGTTTGGTATGAAACACTTGCAGTACTTGTCAGTTAGCTCAGAATCTTATTGCACGTTAACCCCTAAACTACGGCACTTTTGTACGTCGATCTTGATTAGAGTGTTTGCTAAATTACTAAAATGTAAAAGTTCCATAGCAGGTTTTCAACAAGGCAATGGAATAAGATCCAAAGATCCACCGAGAAGATAAAACGTTTGTTATTAAACAATGTAGATGTACTTAATGTAGTTTATTTTAATTAATACAAATAAGTTTATAAGGTGAGTTTAGCATCGTATAAACATTGATAAAACAAGAAAGGCAAAGTTTGACTGTTTGAAATTTTACGTATTCAGCCCACCCATTTTCACGAGTGCTGGCGACCCATGGCACCTTACATGGCACCAGAAACAACTGCCTTTTAAAAATTATTGTTGGTAGGTAAAGATTTAAAAAAAAAAAAAAGTTATTAATCTTTCCTGTCTCTGTGTTTTGACTGTTTGCACATTGAGCCACAGTTGTGACTTATTCGAATCATGTTATTCAAACGCAAAAACAGAAGAAATAAAAACAGCTTTAAAAACAAACAAAAATGTCCATTTGGGTGAATCCTCGCCCCATTTCATTCTCAATGTCGACGGCAGGGTAATGGCCTGGATCATATGAATTATCTGAGTGTTTTCTGAATTTAGGATTATTTTAAATGTATGTTAAGTCTTTCAGCTTCCGGAGGCTGTAATACCCCTGTGTGATTTGAGACGCGAGTTCAAAACAAGTGGAATACCACGTAAAAGTAAAACTGGACATTCCTGTAAACTTGATTGTTTAAGGTTTATTTTGAAGTGTAAATGAATCACTGAAGTCTTGTTGCATAGATCTAAAGCCCATTGCAGTATGCCTGTCCAACATATGGCTACATAGACTCTTGAAATTGTATGAAAATAAGCATCCTAATTTCATACAGGTAGGCTATACAGAAGTAGAACTAATATGAATTGTTTTTTAATTGCTTTTTGAGCCAAACCCGTTTTAAAACCATAAAATAATTTCTGCTTGATTAGGTATCTTAATGACTCTGATGTTGACTATAGTACTTCCATAGTACTTTATGATTAAAAAAAAAATTGATTTAGTTGAATAGTTTTTATCTTGTTCAGACCACTGATGTTGACTGCTGGCAGCATTGCTATGTATAAGGAACACGAGACCAAAAAAACCAACAAAGCGGAGGTAAGATTCTCAGAATTTTCTTCTGATACATAATTATAATCTTATTAGGAATTGGTAATTCTGCTGATGTAGTTCGACTCATCATTACAAATACTGCCATCAGACACTGGGAGGGTGAGGTAGTATGACTAGTCTCATCCAAACCTAGCTGCCTTTAAGCCACTGGTCTCTTACACACTGCAAGCCACACTGTCTGGACAAAAGGCGCGGATTGCAGGAGAGACCATCTCTCAACGGTACTGTCAGCCTACTGTGCCCAGGTAGCTGACTGGAGCAATGGGCCAAGCGAAACCCTGAGATTCCACCCATACCAGCCCAGGCAGTGGTCATAATTGTCAAATTGCATGATCCGAAAAATCTTGAAAAATGGTGTGCACCATTCAACCTAGCTACATCCTGTTTATTTCAATGGATAATTAAATTCCCTAAAGTGGGTTACTTAACCTGTCTTATGCAGAAAAGGTCATTTTGCTCCTTGAGACGGAGGGTGGAGGAGGATGCCTTCCTGAGGCGGCGCTTCAATTTCTCAGTGCCTGTCTTACAATGGGCAGGGAGCTTCAATCCGTCAGACTGGCTGCGGCTGCAGCACAGCTTGCCCCCTTACGGCTGGAAAGGTCTTCCTTTAAATGGTAGTCATCAACCTGCTCTTTCTGATTTAGCGTTCTCTTGATAAAGGATTCGGAATGATACTTTGTGTGCCTTGGCTCTTTTAAAAATCTCTGTTATGAAAGCTGAGCATATTTTTGTGTGCATGGAGATTCTCCTTTTAATTTTGATTTTTTAAAAGTTACTCTTTCTGTTTGTCAGTGTTGAATTCGACTCTGGGTGTCCTTAATGATTCGTTGGGAGGTCAGCTGTTTGAACAGGGCTCTCGGGGGCGCTGTGTGCGCTGTGCAGTGGTGGGCAATGGAGGCATACTCAACGGCTCCAAACAAGGGAGAGCCATTGATGGACACCACTTCATCTTCAGGTGCGCAGTGTTCAAGTGCCTAACCGACTCCTGTCTTCTTCAGGAGTATTACCACTTCCATATGTATGAAAATGAAACCCAACTCTGTTCAGGGTCAACGGAGCTGTGACCAAAGGCTTTGAGGAGGATGTGGGGACAAAGACCTCCTTTTATGGCTTCACCGCAAACACCATGAAGAACTCGCTCATATCCTACAGGGCAGTTGGTTTCAACAAGGTTCCACAGGGCCAGGTAATGGGAGACGTGCAACATTAATATGGCAACTGGAGTTGTGCAGACTTTAACTCTTAAAAGACTCAAGCTCAATCCAAACGAGGACTGCAGATGTGAAGTTGTTTTAATGCTGACTTGTTTTCCACAATTATGTTGACCATGTAGTACTATGATGTCCCTCTGTTTTTCCACTTGACTTGTTTTTTTTTTTACAGCAAAGCTTAGTTGCAATTAAACATTAATTCCAGTCTTCAGATGTTTCTGAAGCCTTTCACATTGCAAAGAAATAATTCAGATTTTTATTCTTGGCAATCTTGTTTTAACTTTCTGTCCTTGTCTCGTCGTTTCCTTTCTTCAGGGTGTGGGTTACATCTTCATTCCGTCTAACATCCGTGATTACGTGATGCTAGCTGCAGGCATCAAGGGTACTCCGGTGGCCTCCGGGGTTGACCGGGGTGATGAGTGAGTGCTTTCTCAGAGGTGTGCTGAATGATGCAGCGTTTCTGGGTTTCCATCAAATCCTAAGAGAGCAACTGCACTTTAATCTTTGATTAAAGAATGTAACATTTATTGCTAAAGTAAATGTCTAGCTGTGGAAACAGGTAAAGTGTAACTTAATTAATTAATGCTAAGCAAATAAAAATGCATTATTTTTTAGTATTACACAATGTTAATGTATTATGCCTCTGTAATTCACATTGTGCCATCAGAGGGTACTGTTGTACTGGTGAAATTTGGGTGCCTTGTTATCCTGATTATGAAAGTGGATAACTGTTGACCACTGAATTCCTGCCCATTTTAATACAATTCATGTCCTACTAGGCCTTCTAAATATTTTGGACCTAAGCCTGAAGCTCACCAGTTCAAGATGCTTCACCCGGATTTCATCACATACATCAAGGAGAGGTAGGATTATTGTTCTACTTTGCTATGTTATCCTTTTCTTTTTCCATTAAAAGGAACATTTTAGAAGGAGTTTATTTTGTGGGAAGAACAATGTTGGTGAACAAAATTTTTTTTAGCTGTCTGAATTGTTTTGACAGTAAATGCTCATAGATGATCAACTGCTGTCATTTCAGTGTGCATACTAATTTAGGTTTGGTCTTGAAATGTAATTTAGGTTCCTGAAGTCCCCAATCTTGCGAATGTTGTACAGTCACCTGTACATGCCCAGCACAGGTGCACTGATGCTTCTGACTGCTGTGCACACCTGTGACCAGGTGAGCACAAACTGCTGTATCGCCTTCCTCCTAATAGCTATGGGAAATTTGTGTTACAAAGTCATCCATCACAAATAATGGACAAATCATGTCTTATTTTTCTTATGTAGTTTGACAATACTGCCACATGTTTTTTAAATGAGAATCATTTACAATGGGTTTTTGAAATGGTAGGCAAAACCGAGTGTTTGCTGTGCCATTTTGAAAGTGCTTAGGTGACTCTTCCTGTTTCCCCTGAAGGTCTCTGCCTATGGCTTCATCACTGAGAACTACAAGGACTTCTCAGACCATTACTTTGACGCAGAGAAGCAGCCCCTCGTCTTCTACGCCAACCACGACATGCAGATGGAGGCGCAACTCTGGGATCAGCTGCATGCCAAGAAAGTCTTGTGGCTGTATAAGAGGGAAGCAGAGAAGTGAGGCACAACTGGGGAGGGCACGCTACCTCCCAGTGGCAATATGGCACAGATCCCAACTGCACAATCGAATGCAGATTATACCAATAAAAACCATACTTCATCCATCTTGTCCAGTCCAGGGAATGGAATGCGAACCCCTCATGAAGATCCTCGAGGATTGAAACATTGTCTTTACTTTTTTTCACAATAACAAAGATACTGGAAGCAACGGTGTGCAGACACAATAGTTTCACCAAGGACATTCATTTTTAGCTTTTTAGTTTTGTGAAATTCCTGCTCTCAGCATTAAAGGAAAGAGGCATTAGGGATGCCTTGAAAATGAATATTGAATGAAAAAAAAAAATAGATTTTCACAATCTACCATTAATTCTGGGAATACCAATGGTGGTAAACTGCCTTTACCTATGGTTTGGAAACGTGAAAGCATTCGTTTATTTAAAGTACTGAAATGTTTAAAATGTTACAGTCTTCAGTTCACAGAAAGCATCTAGTGTAAAGGGTTGTTTTGTTTTGACTAAGATTAACTTTCAGTTGATGAAATGTATTTCAAATACAACCACCATGTTCATTTAGGAAGTCTGCTTTTCTGTTTAACCATGTTTGGCTAGCCTTATCAAGTGTAAAATAAATTTAAATTAAATTCGTGTGATCAATGGAAGCATCTTCCTAGTGCTGAATGTAGTGAGTGGTGAATATACCCAAATTAGTGTAGTGGTTCTTAATCCTGGTTAAACAGCTCAATTAATCCTGAAGGGGAAACTGGTACAACAAAACTACATTGAGGCACCAACTAGCAGTGGGAACCACTTGCATAGAGCACTAGCAAGATTTGCTATTTGTGGGCTAGGTTGGTTTTCTTTATGGCTACCAGTGGCTACTTCTGGATACACTTTGTCTGGAGGAGCAGCAGTAAATATCCCTCCTGGATTCCTTCGACTCAAAACTGCGGTCGATTTTTATTGCGACCAGTAGATGGTAGTAAATAACAGCACGTGCACGAGAACCTTGGTCGCGAACTGGACAATACAAGCAACGAGTAGATAATTTAAGTTACTATATTAAGCAAATGTCAGAGATGGAAGTATAGGCAGTCATGAATTGAATATACAATTATAAAAGAGGATGTATGTGCGTTTTGAGTTATTGTATTTATGTATGGTAAACGGTAAACTCGTTTACGTTTATTATGAGTTCATTTGGATTGTAATCTCTATTCACAGTTTTACATTCATTAAAAGTCCTTGGGATTGTATTCAGAGAGAAAGCCAACAGTAAAGTTAACAAATAATTAATCGTCCATACACTTGTATATATGTTATGTCATTGGCTTGTCAAAAAGGTGGACGAAAGTAGCAGCAACATCATGGACGCTATTCAAATAATGAAATTATTGATAGAGACTTGCGCCTATTGCGTTATTGGGTGTATGACATATTTCCCATATTCAACTAGCTGAAAGGTCGTCATTACATAAAAAAAACAGACATGGAGACGGTGATAGGGAAAAGGGGGGACGTGAAGCCTGACTCTAAGAGGAGGTGGGAGGGACGAACGATTTCCTACTCCACGGGATTTGGCAAAATGACAATGCAAAGCTGCTGAGTGGAGTTTTCGGTTTCCCTCAGAAAAGTGGAGATAATCGAATATGAAGAGCTTTAGACGTCTAAAGAGCAACATTATTTGAAACCAAAGCAAGTTTCATACGCGTTGGCGGTTTTATGGAGAATTTAGCGATCGGACTATATAACCCTCCTGGATTCATTGACAGGCTGATCAGTGACTTACAAACGACATCCTTGAAATTTGGATCCCGTGCTCCGCTAACAACCTCGAAGTGTTACACGCTTTCGAAATGTAAAAAATAGGTAAGAGCATTTCGAACACTATACTGTATATGGTCCTATTAATTAAATTATGAATCTGGCATTATGTTTTTCTTCATAAACTTTAGGAAAACTGGCAGGTTTGTTGTCCGCTGGGTTGACTGTTCGTCGTAGGGTTCTCCTATCCTGTGACTGCAGCGGTGTCCTCAAGTTTATAGGTTGTGGGATTTGCAATCGCAGTTTATAGTTTATAATCTTCCATTTATAGTTGTCAACATTATGAATCGTTTGGATTGTTAACCCCAAATGAAATAATAACTTCGCGTGCTAGTCATCTAGTTAGTTTGTCGCTAGTTTGCGGCAGTAATTTGTGAGAAATATCTCGAGCCCTTTAATCCTCGCAATTATCTGATGTTATGCATTGGTCATATTTTGCACCTAAGTAAAGAACTATTATTGTGCTTTTAGATTTGTGGTTTTAAACTAAACTGGCTCTTTATTGCATGTTGTCATTCAATGTCTTATGGTGAGATAACTTGCGCTCTAGTGTGGTAATATGGAGAATTTACAATTTCGAGTGACCGTCGGTTTTTTTTTTTTTTTTTTGGGTGGCTGAGGTTTACTCTTAATTCCTGTAAATGACGACAAAACAGTAACCATTAAAAGTACTATAATGGCCTGTGAAGGAAAATGAGAATGTGTGACTTATTTGAAATGACAGTTTTGCAAGCCCTGTGCACATTCAGGGACAGTGTCAGGTTATGTAAGATTGTTTTTAAAACAGGAAAATGCGAAGCTCAACGTTTAATTTTAAAAGCATTTCCCCAAACGTACCTAAAACAACTTTTAAACGTTTGTTGCGACCTTCTGGCTTCTTTGTTTATTTGTGCAGGCTAGGTCTTTATAACAGGGTCAATTCTTTGTAATTGTAATGTTCAGCTGTCACCATAGTTTGGACCACCCCCATAGACACACGCAGGACACCTCAAAGGTCCAGCTGCTTTATCCTGTATCCTTCTAATTACACTAACTAGATGTAAAAGATTTGTATTGGGCTCTTCAATTCCTTTTAATGGAATGATGGAAGCTCTGTTTCCCAGACTTCTATTGTTGCCATGGGTTCCCAGTGAACCTTTTGACCTCTGATTTGTATTGGGAACCCATTTGCTAAGGTAACATGGTATGGGGAACTTTACTCCCCATTATATTCCATGAATTCCCCAAAATAATTCTGTGCAATGTAGTGTGATGAATGCAGCAAAGAGTTGTGCGATGTTTAATTTGGAGAACTTTGTGATTTTTAATTTGTCTGCACTATATATAGGTGCTGCAAAGGACACTCAAAAGATGTCTGACAACTGCTCAGTTGCGGCAGGCACAGCCTTCTGAAGACTCCAGGCTGTTGACCCTCAGCATCACACTGGGGTTAATCTATCAGGGGATCCATTGCTCAGGACAGCCAGGCCCTAAATTAAAGCTGGAACTTTGTGTTTAATAATGGTAAAATTACCTCTCCATACCTGCTTTCTCGTGAATTCCGAGACGGACAGTTAAAAGGTGTGACCAATTTGATGATATTGTTGTGGATGAAATTTCAGCTTTTCATTCTCCCATCTAGTTTCATTCTCCTGTTTAGTTTTGCCCGCATCTGTGAGCTGCCCTCTTTGTCTGCTTTTGAATGTATGTTTGTACATGTTTGGGGATAGTGTAATATGAATGTGTGTTTGTACATGTTTGGGGAGAGTGTGTACATGTTTTGGGAGAGTGTGTAATAAGAATGGGTGTGTACGTTTTTTGGGGTAGTGTGTAATAAGAATTAATTTGTACATGTATGGGGAGAGAGTAATAAAAATGGGCACGTACATGTCTTGGGAGGGAGTATAATAGGTGTCACTGCTCCACAGCATGGTGGTTTGAGGAATTACCTGAGTGTCTCTGGGCCCACCGTGTAGAGCTCTGATCTAAGCACCTGGACCATGGGCAAGGAGCAGGACCTGCTGCTGGCAGTCAAGAACGGAGACCTACCGTCTACTCAGAAACTCCTAGCCAAGCTGAAAACCAGCCGAAGCAGTGAGTGTACACCTTTTCTTTCATTGCATTTGTCTAAGATTAACATTGGCCTTCACCAGGTTACTTTAGTTTTTAGATTAGTGTGTTTTTTGTGTCTGATTGGTAGGTAAGCGAAAAACCAGACTGAGAATTGTTTTATGCGTTCAAAATGTGGGGACTGTTACAGCTAATGAGAGAATGTGCACCACCATGTCGTATGATGCTATGCTTCAGACCTGAGAGTGAGGTGAGAATGAGGTGAAAGTAAGGTGTTGCCAGTATGGTGGGAAATTGCTCACATCGCTCTAGATCGGACAGATCTTTGCTGGTGGCATCACTCCTTTCCCTCTATTTGGTTGCTTCATAATTTAAGTTTGAATGAAAAGTGCAGTTTTGTCTTGTTAGTGAAGCTTACCTTGCCTTGTATGCAAACTCTATTTTGATGAATATTATACATCACACTTTTGTAAGCCCAGTAGTATATGTTTCAATGATAACTTACCCCATATCCAAGGAGAAATTGATTTTCTATTGAGTTTTAAACAATACATTTTTGTTACGTTCCGGCTTATTTTTGGAAGCCCTGGCTTTCCAGGGAGATGAGGGATACTGCCAAAAATTACCTGTCTGTCTCCATGCTGCACACTTGCAGACATGTCACCTTTTCTTATTAAACAGCAATCTCTGTTCAAACATGATTTGCATGTGTGAGGCCAGTCCAGGTTTTTAGGGAGTTACAATCACACTTGCGAAGAGATGGATAAAGTAAATTTTCATTTTTGATTGTACAGACCTGAATATTCTATTATCATGTCTGTACCTTAACTCATTTCAAAAAGAAGAAATAAGCCAATCTCAAACTTAACACTACAAGAATGACACCTGTCCGTGTGGTCATCACAAAATCAGGGCATCACATTATTCTGAAACAGATTGTATTGGAATCATCAGTAGTTGCTCTTCCATTATTCCAACTAGATTCGAAATAATTTTTTATATTGTGTTTGCCACCAGGCACCCCTTGTAGAACGTGAGGTAAAATTTAGCAGTGTGCCAGCATTCCAAACTAAGAAAACGGTTCTATTTTGAGAAACCGGCTGTAACTGACAAACCAGATGTCTCTCTCACCTTTCATTGTGGAAGCCCAGGATAGCCAGAGTGACTCATCCTCTACTTGTAAACGGTAAAACAAATGATTCCCCTTGTGCTTGGGTACTGAGGTGTTTTCACGAAACGTGGGCGGGGGCGGGGGGTGTACATCTCACTTTTCCTTATCGGTTCTCTCAAGCACACACATTTCTTTTTCTGTTGTGCTTCTTAGGAATGTGTTTTTTTTTTTTTTTTTAATGATTCACCAGCGTTAGTGAGCAGGATTGTCACTGCTGTAGTGGATAATTTTTTTCCAGAGGCCACATGTTGCTGTGCCTAGATGTCCATTAAGGAATGCACTTTGACCCACTATGAAGTACTGCTGGAGTTCTCCTTCCACCCAGCATTGCCCTGCTTTTCATGCGCCATTGACACCTGCCTCACTACGCTCCAGGAGGATCGCGGCAGAACGCTGCATCGTCTGCTGGATTACCCTCTTGCCGCCTTGTTTGGGTGTGCGTTTCATTCAATTTATCATCCAATCATCTAATCCTTGCATGTTCTCCATTGGAAAGGATCCGTTTCTATGTTCCCTCTCCTGCCCGAAATGCATGCAACCTCTACTCCACGTCTCCATCGCTCTGACATCTGGTACCTCAAGTTCAGCTTCATCGTGCCTTGGTCCCCTCCCCCTTCCCAATCAGGGAGGGGCCCAGATGGTCTTTGGTCAGATTAAGAAGAATTATGGGGGGGAGTTGGGTAGAAGGGTCCAGCATGTCATTCAAATTTGAGTTCCCGCTGTTTCTACAGCACTGTTAATGCGGGCCAAACTGCTGTGTGTTCTAAAACAAACAGGCATGTGCACACACACACACACACGCACACACACACACACACACACACACACACACACACACACACACACACGTGTGCACTTGGACTATGACCTCTTTTACAACAGATGGAGGGGCCTGTAGTGCAGGAATTTGATGAGGCTAAGTGTGTGATAATGTATCTTAAACACATGCTGTAATCCTGTGTAACTCCTCTTTTATTAAAGAACAAGGCCATAAGATAACATAAATCCCCTTGTTTGTTTAAATTCATTTCCAGGCCACCGTTTCCACTCCTGGAGACTGGCTTTTGTTCTCAAAGTCGGCAATATTGAAGTAAAAATTCAATATTTTAGAACAACATAATATTTTTGCTCTTAAATCCATCTGTCGACGAGAAGTCTTTGACTGCTATTTGCAGAAGAACACCTCTGCTTATATATTGCGTTACCAGGTGTATGTGCAGTATTACCATCTGTTTTTCATCAGTGTGTCGTCAAGTTGTTGCCTAGACCCGTAGTGAGTAAGGCCAGGGATACTATCATTGTCCCATTAAGCTTTTTTCACATGAGTGCCGGGAAAGT
>JAOVYW010004889.1:0-14783 GCA_025775045.1 Hiodon tergisus | reverse complement strand
GTAAACCCAGACGGAACATCCAGCTCCCTACAGCGGAGTCTACATGGCTGCTGCTGAATGGAGGGGCCGTCAGCCAGTGACAGGCCATCGCACGTGTCAGTGGCCTGTCAACACTCTCTCCTGCTGAATTATTAATAGGCCTGAGGCTATGGCACCAACTCCGCCTTGCTTTTCTCTCTCGCTCTTCCAGTATCTTTGCCTGTAGCTGGTGCGTTTTTGTCGGACGCACGGTTCGTTCTCCCGTTTTCCATAGGTGTTCAAAAGCACCCTCTTTGCATTACTGTACCGCTGAAAGGAAGACAACGGCCGCGCCTTCCTTCCCCTTCAAACTTCCTGGCTTGCCCATGCTTTTGATACGTAATTGTGATTTAAAGTTACAGTGGTGGTTGAACTTCCCATCTCGCCCTCGTCATTGCCGGGGAAAGGTTCCCTGGGGTAACACCTCTGTGGCTTCTTCGTCACCACGCCATACCCTAACGCACATGTTACAGGGGGGTACCTTGCTGTGGAACCCATGAAAAAGAGGCTTAACCTGAATTGTTTCTGTAAATATTCAGTGTGTACAACAAGACAGAACTTGTAACTTCAGAATAATAGTCATGCATATGCCTTAGGCTTATTAACCCCTTAAATGTATTATTGGCAATAAATCCCAACCTAAATTGCTTCTCTAAATGTAATGAGCTTAAATTAAATTGCTAACTAAAGTAACATGGCTGACTTTAACCTGATTTGAACATAAGGCGTATTGTTTTCATTCACAATTCCTCTGTACAAGAGAGGTTTTTTGTCAGTTCATGTTTCTGTTTGGCCCCATTTGAATTGGCACGCAACTTCTAGTGTTTACAGTGGAACTTCAGCCGGAGTGATGAAATTCTCGGCCTCTCTCTCTCTATGGCCTCTCTGAGAACACCCGGCACACGGAGCGGGCACAATGAAGTGAAATTTCCATTTTCTTTGTATTGGGTATGTTGGAGAAAAAGTGCTAATGTCCTTTAGACGGAATGTATTTTGTCTTCGACTGCAGCAGCTGGAGTTTGCGTGTCGACACTGACACTGATGTGCTATGTATTTAACAGACATGCTCAACAGACAGGTCCTGCAAACCTGATAAATGAGGTCAGTTCTACTCAGAGTGGTTCTATAAAGGAAAAACAAACAGTTTATGGATGGAATGACCGCACTTTTATGGACCAGCTTTCTAGTGGCGGTTCAGCATGCCGTCTTAGAATTTCCACTTCAAATCTACTTTTTTGGAAAATTAAGATTAAAATTAGATCTTGGCTTGGGCAGTCATATCCATCGCATTTTACATAGTGGACAGTTTTAACACTGTACTCATTTACACTTTGCCATCTACTGTCTGTGTGTGTTCCTAGAACTGGTTACTTATATATTTAATACAATTACGGTTTCAGCACGGGGTAGATAATTTTTCATAGCACCAAAGCTAACCTTCTAGGAACTTGAAGAGAACTCGAGAAACAATGACATAGATTGTTGTGATGCCTAATATGACCCTGACTTGACCGTTCAGGCTGTTTGGAACTTGAGTGTCAGCATGTTGCGGACAGAATGATTAGCCGTAATTGATGGGAGAACTACGCTCTTTTGGTGGTAGAGTGTTCAGATTTACCACAGATGAGACGCGTGAAGTTAGTAATCATTGGAACGTTTTTCAAAGGGTTAGGAGCAGATGAACTCCCTTAGACTTTGTTTGTCTGTTGATCCCTTTTATTTAACCTCTTTTTACATTCTCTCCTTTGCTCTTCTGCCAATTTTCAGCCATCAAAAGAGCTGTGAAAAAATTGCGATAAAGCCCAGACTGAGGTAGAATAATGCTTGCACTGTCTGCACCTGTGGACTGAAAAAGAATGAGGAGCAGTACGCTGTGTGTGTGTTTCTGTGTTTGTGTGTGAGTGTAATAAGTCAGTGGTTTTGTTTTGTGCTGCATCAACTTCACATTTGGCTTGGTGTGTTTCTTTTGTAGACAGTTTTATCTTGTTGCCAGACAAAGACACCTGTGACGATCGCTGTATTGGGTGGAAAAGAAGTATACGTTTAGGTCTCTGATTGCATGCTATCAGTGCTGTCACGCACATTTGATTAAGGTAGAGGTTAAAGTAGCGTAACTTCTGGCTCAAACCCTGGGGTACATGGAGGATAGGCTTTCAAGTGATTGTTTTTTAATCCCTTAAAATTTTTCAGGTTTACCAAAACTATCCACACACAAATAGTTTGGAGCTTTTCAAGTAATTACGTTAAAAAGGTAAAGTATGCCCAGTATTAATAGCAATGTTTTGGGTCATCATTTGTGCTGTGCCTGTTGTTTTAATTCTCATTACCAAGAATGTCCTAACTGGGGGAAACTTTCCATATAACTGGAATTGGCCCCCGAATTTGCTACTATGAGTGTTTCTGTTTTGGGATTGGGCAGTAGAAAACTAAAAAACTTAGTCACCGGAGGATGGGGGTTCCTATTCACAATTTCCAAAGTTATGCGTAGTTTTGAAAAAATTGGAATAAAATTTT
The DNA here is from genome assembly GCA_025775045.1 of Hiodon tergisus. Classification (NCBI taxonomy): domain Eukaryota; kingdom Metazoa; phylum Chordata; class Actinopteri; order Hiodontiformes; family Hiodontidae; genus Hiodon; species Hiodon tergisus. The sequence goes on along the minus strand of JAOVYW010004889.1, from coordinate 12,251 downwards.
CAGTTTTCTGAATGCCGAATAAAATGATATGAAAGGATTGCCATACCAAGCCTTGGAAGTCGAAGCACAGTAATACACTCAAAAACAGTGGCAAAGAAAAAGCTGACACCATATTTTCTTTTTTTCCCCTCCCAAAATAAGAAAACCCTTTAAATACATCCTAGGACTGGCTGTGCTCCAGCTCAGCAGTCAAGAGTCAGGAGCCAGCTCCAACATCCAGAGCTTCAGCGGTTCTAAGGAGTTGTGTTAATGCACCACACGGCTGAAGCTGGGATTTCTCAATGCTTGAAAACCTGGTACAGTGGGCCGAACAATTCAACTCAGCAGCTGAGTAGTTAAAATAAAATAAAAAAAATTGCTTTTAAGCATGATTATTGTAGCTGATTATTTTTTCAGTAGCTTGAAATGCTTCGGGAAGCTCATTTGGTTCTGTAGCAAAGAATCCAGCTGCGTCATTACCCTTTTGCTGGCTGGGGTTTGATAGTGAAACTGTCTCAGTCTAGGTCGAATGTGAGACGCTTTGAGCATGTTGAGATTTTTGACATTTTATTATTTTTTAACTGTCTTTTGAGTCACGTAATAAGATTTTCTCATGTGGAAAATGGCCTTCTGAGGTCCGCTCTTAGATGATGAGCCAAAAGAAGCTATTGAAGCCTGAAAGAGATCCAGTTCTATTCGAGCAAGCGCTTACATCCCAGGCCTGAAGAGTGGACATGGACGGACCACTTCTGCACATGTGGGTTTGTCTCAGTCTGAGCTGTGAAACCAGCTTGGAGCTGAAGCTGAGATTCCGTCTCAGTTGTGGAACCAGCTTGGAGCTGAAGCTGAGATTCCGTCTCAGTTGTGGAACCAGCTTGGAGCTGAAGCTGAGGTTCCGCCTCAGCTGTGGGACCAACTTGGAGCTGAAGCTCAGGGTCCATCTCAGCTGTGGAACCAGCTTGGGTCTGGCAAACTGTTAATCCTATTATGAGCAACGCTGCCCTTTGTGTTGGTCACCAATAATGATTAGGTGAGACAATTATGTCATCAGACCATTGGGTATCAACGCAAGCTGTTTTCCGGGCTCCTGCAGCGCTGTCATGGGGGACTGACTGACATATTCACAGGAAGGTTCTTGTGTGACATTCCTTTTGGGCTGTGTGAATTGGTCCCTGTCAGCTGCCTCCAGCTGAATCAACACAGCACTTTAAAACAATTACTCCTTTTATTAGTTTATGTTTACACTGGCTCCTGAGCAAACTGCAAATTTGAAAAATAAAACAAAAACAACTAACGTTTGTAATGAGCATTTAGTGACCGCTCTGGGTCTTAAATTTTATGATCGTGAGAAGAATTTGCAAGTGCGAGTTTGATATTTGTGGCTATGAAAACTTCAGTTCACAGGGTAAAATAAGACAGACTGAAAGTGTTGTATAAACACTAGATTTTTCCGTGGTTTACAGGTACTGCAACAGATTTTCCTGGGCCCAGGACTGTTGCGGTACCCATCCATTAATTAAATCCCAAATCTCACCCAATCATATAGCGTTGTCAGCCTACGCCACGCCCCCTGCATCAGTCCTCAGCAGAGTGTCTTTGTCCTCTTTCTCTTGCCACGCTCCAGAAAACAACAGGCTCTGTGTGCGTCACGCCTGGTGTTTATCTTGCGTATAAAGCAAACGGAGCCTTCCAAATCATGCACATCAATATTGTTTATCTGTTAGGTGAGTGTTCTGCCCTGCTCCAGTGACCATTACCTTATCTTTAGTATCCCTTTGCATACTACCTTCACAGCCTGGCTTTCAATGCTGCTTTGACAATCTTTTAAGACCTTAGCGCTGGATGTCAGCAGGCGGAGATGCAAACAGACTCAAGCGAGTTCTGAACTCCAGTCCCCGGGGTTTATTTACAGGACAGGTCAATTGCTGTTATACATTTCCAATGTGGAAAGATGACAAAATGACAAAAGTGGATACGTGGCCCATGCCTTAACACAGTGCATTTTTTATTGTGTGCTTAACTGGTGATGTCCTTGAACTTCACTTTAGAACGCTAGCATTTGTTCCAAGTGAAATTAAGTTCTCTGTCATATGGAAAGCAAAAGAAAAAAAACAGCTTGACAGATTGTTTCATCTTACTGGATGAGTTATTTTGGAATTATAAAAGGCTAGCTCTAGAGCTCTTTTTTTTCTGAACCGCATTGTGTCTGTTGTCTTACACGTTCTGGCCAGGCTGATTCTACTCGATCATTTCGGCCCACAGGCTCGCTTAAAGAGTCAGTCGGATATGAGAATGCTGGATTTATGGCCAAAGGGTTATCGCAGTGAATTTGCCAAAAAATGCTGAATACATAAACGCTCACGCTAACAAGATCCCCCTCCTGGTTTAGGCTTTAGAGCTGTCCCTCTAATCAGCGCCTTCCCATCCAAATGGATTAGTCATTTAAACCAAGGACTGACCTCAGACCACTGTACTAAGTGTCTATTTTTTTTTTTGTGTGCTTCTTTCAGTATTTGTTAAGAACCTTGAAAAATTACTGATATTTCAGTTTGATTTACTTTTAGACTGCAATAAACTTGTTAGCACTAAAACTGTAAATATTCTACTGTAATGTACATTAGATTAGGTTAGGTTATTGTATTTGAATAAATCAAAACAAAAACTTGATCTGTATTAATGTATTAGGACTGCACAGCGATTTATTTCAACCATAGGAAAAGGATCATACCAATCTTTTTGAAGCTAATGGTAAAAAAAAACTGATTTAGATATTCAACACTAACAGAGAGTTTAAAGCATGTTTTATACAGTGTCACTATCTGTTTTTTGCAACTAGCCTTTTACACAGCACACCACAAGGAAGTTATTGATTATATGCATGTGACTCCATGAGTCTAAAAATACCAATGGAAAAGTATCCCTTTTTCCTGCCAATTAAATAGGTTGGGTAAAGACATTATTCTGGAACAACCTTGCCTGATTTGGAGAGGAACCCATTCTTAAGGCTGTGTCTATTGTTGATTGCTTAGAAAAAGCCTTTCATTAGTTTAGAAATCTTTTAAAGCGTCACCGTAGGTGGGTCATCTCCAGATATATGCCAGTCTGTTGTCCATGTTATTACATCAGAACTGTTCTTTATTATTAATTGGCCAACCTGGAATGTCCCGTGCAGATGTTTCCCTTTAAGTTGCATTTGTTTCTCGGCAATTTATTCCTTTCAGTCAAAATAGGATGTGGCTGGGGAGATTGCCCCATGTTCTGTTTTGGTTTGGCCCATGCTACTATTGGTTTTTCTTTTGTTGGCCTCAAGTCAGTTTTCATGGGGTTGTGTAGGGGCGCCCTGAATCAGAGGTTCTGTTTCTTATAATGAAATGGTGTTTGGTTGTTCTGTTTTATGATGGGTGCCTTGGGGTAGGATTGTTCTCCAATCAGCCAACTCTCGTGCAATGAAAGTGCACGGCACTGCGGATAAAAACTTTAGTTTTTGGATGTGTAGATGAAATAAACCCATGATCATAAACTGAACCTCCCAAAGTTTGTTGAGCTGTGAACCATATCGTGTGTGTGTGTCTGTGTCTGTGTATGTGTATGTGTATGTGTATGTGTGTGTGTATGTGTGTATGTGTGTATTTATATGTGTTTATATATATATATATATATATATATATACACACTCTTTATTGGTTTTTCTTGCATACCACGTACCCATCAAAATTATAGGTGTGGTGGTAGTGGCAGTGGTCTTTTGCAAATATATAATTTCAGTGTTTTGCATGTTTTCAGTGCATTCGGGGCCAAGAGAAATGTACCTTTTTTTCCCTTCATTACAAAACAGTGGGGTAGTGCGATTAATATGTGCTTTACAGAAGCAAAATAATGGAATTTTATGTTAATCATGCTAGAAAGATGGAATACAGCTGTGGCACCCTGTCCAAGCAACAGAGAAAAGGAACCCCTGAATACATGGTTCCTCCCCTTAAAATGAATTGGCAGGAGGGGCACTCTTTTAATTTCTTGTACTGGGCATTATGCTAATTTGCTAAATGATCGAGGGATGCTTTTTCAAATAAGGGTAGCTTTAAAAATGTTAGCCTTTATACAAATTTTTTTTGTTTCTTTCTTTTTTACTCTTATAAAAACATTTTTTTAATGGATGCGCAGGAATTAAAAATGATAACCTACATTGAGCAGCGGTGTTTGAGTTTGAACTTGTTGCTCAAATGAAAAACGATATGCTCTTCTCAGAATAAACGCATTCCTACTGATAAAAAAACATAGGTGTGCAATGTGCTGATGAGCCAAATAAACTGTCCGTTTGCTCACCATTTTCTTAATTAAATATAAATAGTCAGGATATTCTCTATATTAACGTGTTCGTGGCACTTCAGAGCCCAAAAAATGGTCGCCAAGTAGTCAGAGGGAACTATTTGAGGCACGTAGAGATTCTTCTGTTTTCAATCATATCAACACAGTATGACTTCCTCTGTTGTGTGATATTTCAGTCTCTTGTCTCTGACTGTCCTTGATGTTAGCCCGATGGCACTTGTATTCATTGACATTCCTCCTGACTGGAGTGTGACGTTAAATAGAATAAGGGACCATTCCTATCCTACTTGTTTAGCACAAATACACTGTATGTCATTCTTGGTTTAAATCGAAACCACTTGATAATACTCTTAGATCCCGAATTTACCCATTACGCAATTAACTTTGCTCAGGGACATTGTCTTGTATTCCCTAATAAAACATGACAAGTACCTTCTTTGTGGTAGAATGGAGCTCAAAACATTTCCATGTTAAGAGAGCATTAAACTCTCTTTTAGGTTTCATATCCTACCAACGGACCTTTGATTTAATTACAAAAAACCTTTCCACTTTTATCAACTTATTTTGTTGATCAAGAATCAATGTTTATTGTTCTGCCCAGAGCACAGGTTTTTGTGAGCTCATGTTCTCTTTCTGCTGCTCTATTTGCTGTCTGAAACATCTCTGGACAGTTCTTATGCCAGTACAGTGAGGTTCTTTCTCTTTTGTCTCTCGATTTTTGCTTTTGTTTGGTCAGTATTTGGCAGGCTCGAATACAGTTCCCTCTCTGTATGTGCTCTAATGACCTTTTTGTGGATTTTTTGACCAGGTCCGCAGATCCACATGGCAAGTGGGACCCAGTAGTTATATCCTGAAACACTTCCAAACCTCTGTCCTCTGTTCTTGCTACAGGGGAGCATTCCCTCCCAAACCCAAAATTGCACACACTTTTTTATTTATTTATTTTTATATTTTACAGTAACCGAAAGTGAACTTGCCAGTGTTTTTTTCCCCTTTACCAATCTTTACACTGAAAGAATGCTGAAGAAAAGTATTTCTAATTCATCTTTATGCTGCAAACAGACCTGTGAACTTGACAGCACGCAGTTGGCCAATCTTTTTTGACAGTAGAGCAGAAACTGGGAAAGCACTCATGGAGTCAAAGACATTGACAGCTAGAAGTGTCTTTGTGTGGTGGGTTTAAATCAGTTAATCAAACACTGTGTTTTGGTGTTGTTCTACAGTCTGCGATTTTTATTTTTTTTTGTATTCAAAACTGCAAAATCTAGATTATAGGACTCAGTCTGCGCTCAGGAAGCCACTAATGTTTCTGTATGCTGTCCTATATCATTGCTTGCTCATTGTACCATAGTGAAATTGTACCTTAGTTGTAAGTCTGCAGCTCTTCTTTATCAGGTCTGTAATAGTGATTGGGTGAAGTGACCAGTTTTGGTCCACATGGGGAGCTTTGCTGTGAGCTGGGTGTGCCAGCTCCCGGCAAGGATCTCAGTAGCACACCCTACTGGCACTGGCTGACCTGAACAAGTCAGCCAATTGAAGGTCTGCGCCTCAACAGTGGTAACTGTTGTAACTGTAGTAACAGCAGCTACCACTAGCAACTCCCGCGAGAGATCGGAGCTGGGCTTCTTTCCCTCCCTCCCTCCCTCCTTCCTTCCCGCCAGCCAGCCAGCCAGCCAGCCAGCAGCGTGCGTGTGAGACCGCACTCCTCCGGCTCCATCTGCACTTCTCTATTTACATACCGTGGTGCTCTCCCCTTGCCAAGCCACCTTGGCCCTCTGACCCCCAGCTCCCCGCTGGCTGGGCCGCCACCGAGAAAAAGGCCCCGCCGATTCAACTCCTTGTTTCTGAAATTCGACTCGACTTCTGAGGCTCACACTGCACAATTTGTTTAATGGCTTTTCCAAGGTAGCCCAATGTCTGTGTGCTTTAAAAAAAAAGAGAACATTTTCTATTTTAGTATCTGTGTCTATTTGCATGGCTACGGCGACAAAGGCAGATAAGACTGAGATATAACTGTTCGTCTGACGTCAGTGCTATCTAGCCTGACTATTGTCACGGTGACTATACAAAAAGATTGATGCTATAGAGTAGGGATGCACCTAAATTACAATTCTTGGCCGAAGCCGAAACCGAATATAATGAAACAGTTGGCTGAAGGCCGAATACATAATACGAACGCCATTTTCCCCATTTATTTTGCCAGTGCATAAATTAAATACTCTAAATTTGCTTTTTACTATTTTGTCTTGCTTTTCAAAGAAAAATTAAATTAAAAATTAAATTAAAAATGTATTTTAATCCAGCAGATTAATGTATTAAACATTCCAGCAGACATTATACCAACTAAGCACAATATAACTTAGTAAAATAAAAATATTTTTATTTGGCCATTTTTGAGCCCCCCTTATTGAATAGTCTATATCAGGCCAATAACTGACTGCTGAAAGACTGTAGGAGTAACATAATCTGTACACCTACGACTAAAACGTGCATTAAAAAGTGCATTGAAAAGAGTGCAGAAAAGTGGATGAACCTAAAACAAATGAATTATTGTCCTAGACGTAAGCCTACTTAGCCTACTTCTTCAGGAAAAGAGGCAGGTTCTTCTTTATGAAAAGTAGCTTCTCTGCTTTCTCACATCAAAGTCGGTTCTTATTCTCATCGATGACATGAGATGCAGCGCTAAACGGTGCATGTGCATGGAGCTGTCAGTGCTTGTGCTTGGAGCAGACAAGTACCTAGGATCGGAATCGTTAATTCCTTTTCGTTTTTATTTCAAAATAATGATGCCTCAGAGGTAATTAAATGGTTGAAACCCGGTGTAGGCCAACTGTTTTTCCACACTGAAAATAGTACAAAATACATAATAAAAAAACATAAATATAAAGCTGCTGCTGCTGCCACCGTGTCTTTCTCGTACTCGGCATGCTGTTCGGGGTGTCTTGGTTTTAAATGATAAATTAAACTTGTAGTTCTTTAAGTTTTTGCAGATGCACCCCTTGTAGACAATTCAGCAGAAAAGTGTCAGCAAACTGCCATTTTTGCGTCTTTCCTAAAATGCTTCCACACCACCGACATGTTTGCTGCATTTATAAAGTGTGCATGCCTCACTCCACGCTGGTTGCTATTTGATCGCGTCATCAAAAACGTCATTGTTCGGTAAAATATATTCGGTCTTTTGACTTATTCGGCTGAACATCAAAAGTGCTTTTTTTTGGCTATTTTCGGCCAAATAATATCGGTTGCCGAACATCCGGTGCATCCCTACCATAGAGAGGCAAAGGGTTTTAAGAGTGAGGACCCTGGTTATGACTATTCATGACTAGATACTTAGTCTTGGATAACACTAGTACAAAGTAAGCAAAAATGTAAATGATTGAAAAATGTCCACCATCAAATAATATTTACTGTAAAGACTTCTGCATTTAACATCATTAATACTGAAGTTGCTTTTAGTGTTGGAGTTTGCAAATTATCATTTGACTTTGTTCAGTATGTGTAAAAATTACAAGGAGCCTTGGAGAGGATGTGTATGCATATCCTTCCCGGGAAGTTTGAAGCATTTGACATTGAAGATTAAAGATTAAAACAACATTACTCAACAGACCAGTCAAGACCTTAACCTTAAATTGTATGATGGGGATAGAAGACGCTAATGAAGGCAACACTACCCGACGAATTGGTCCGCAGAAAATATATATTCAACAGCGTCGTTATATTGTCATTCATAACAAGACTCCTTGATTTAAGGAGTGTCTTGACCTCAGATGGTAGATGTAGCCACACGCAACTAGTGCCAGTAAAAACAGTAACAGTGGAAGAAAAGCTCTTCTCCTTGGGACCTTAGGTGATGTTTTATATTTACATTAGTCATTCTTGTGGTCTTTCCTTTTCCATAGTGCTGTGATGTTAACACAGTTAGTCAATTTATTGTTTATAAGGAGACGGGGGGGAGTAACGTATACCCCTGGACTCCTGTTTGGCATGGTTTTTCCTCTGGGGGCTTCCAGAAGATGAGGTCTTGTTGAATGTTGACCCGGAGGAGCGAACCGTCCATTGGGACTTGCGGTTTAGCTTGTGGTTCATTCCATCCTTGCTGGAGGGCAACATCCCGTAAACAGGAATGACCCTGGAGTGTATGCTACCAGAGTGGTTTTGTCTCGACCTAATTAAGCGTGAACGAGTAAAGTTTCAGCACCCCCAGTCTGGTGGGCCCTGGGCATGCTGGACCATTGCCAAGTTGGTAGTGCATTACGTTGATGCTGTGTGGTTTGCTGTGGTTTTGTTGGTAATTTCCACATTGGTGGTGCTGGAGGAGACATGAGCACTTTGCAATGGTCATCCTAAGGTCATCCTAACTCATTTGATTTCTATCTAAGAGGAAACTAAATTTTAAGTGTCCAATATGTTCAAAACAGAAATAAACATAAACCACAGAATTACGGTGAATAACAGATAAAATGGGAATTGAGGTAAGAAATAAAAGTAATTTTTTAAATTAAGATCAATATTTGCTTTAAAAAAACAAAAGCAATTATTGTATAGTACCACCAAAAGAGGAGTTCTGAGAAACTAGAGAGATGGGCAATTGCCAGGAACGTAAAGCTGATGTCAAGTTGAGACTTGCAGTCTCTAGAAGACTTCACAAGAGCCATTTTGGCATGACATATTGATATCAACTGTGGAGTTTGGGCCAGTTCCTGCTTGTCGCCACCCGTGGAAATTGGCCTGTCTTTGTGTAGCAGCTCCTTAATGGTTTAGCATGGGTTAGCCATTCAATGATGACTAGAGGAACTGAACCAAAGTGACATTGGTCGACATCTTGAGAAAGGTGACTTTTTAGTGACGTTTTGAAAAGGGCGACCATTGCATGTAGGTCAGAGAAATCCTATAAAAGTTTGTAATGCGTATTGCTTTTCCCTAGTCAAATTGAACAGATTCTTATAAGCCCTCTTGGTTTTAACTAGGAAAGAGTCAGCGCGAAGGGAGTCTTTGTCATTTCTCCTCCGTGGTGGTCTTTCCATGTTAGTGAGGGTGGTGGGTTAGGCATTTACCTTAGACAGAATGTAGGAAAAATAAAAGATCAGGAGCTTGTTAGGATCTGAAAGGGCTCCAGATTCCGGAGCTGTCCATCCTGCAAACCCCTTTTCTGTTTCTGGGTTAGAATTCCTTTCTTTTCAGTTCCTCGGCTCCTCATGGCCCGTTAACACCAAGTCGGTGGCTGAATGGGGTCTCAAATAGGGGGCCCCCAACATGATACTGTTCACCAGTCCCAGACAACACGGGGTGTAAGAGTAGCATACTGTGTCTCGCATAAGTATTCATCCCCTTGAACGTTTCCACATTTTGTAGGGTTACATCTTATAATTCTATTGGATTTTATTGGGATTTTTACCATTTGTTTTACACAACATACCTATTACTTTGAAGGTACACAATAGTTTTTTTTATTGTGACACAAGAGTTAATTAAAAGAAACAGACAGCCGTTTCTTGGTTACATAAGTATTCAACCCCTGTTGCTATGAAACCCCTAAATAAGCTATGGTGCAACCAATTGCCTTCAGAAGTCACATAATTAGTTGAATGGGGTCCACCTATGTGCAATTAAAGTGTCACATGATCTCAAAATAAATACTCCTGTTTCTGGAAGGCCCCAGAGTTTGTTAGAGAGCATATCTGAACAGCATCATGAAGACCAACGAGCTATCAAAACAAGTCTGGGATAAAGTCCGGGAGAGCACTAATCTGATTTGCTATCCCAAATTTTAAACATCCCATGGAGCACTGTTAAATCCATTATTAGTGGCTCCTAGAGGTTACACCCAAACTCAGTGACCGGATAAGAAGGGCATTAGTCAGAGAAGTAACCAGGAGACCAATGGTAACTCTGAAGGAGCTGGAGAAGCATGGTGGTAGTATCATGTTGTGAGAATCCTGTTCAGCGGCAGGGACTAGGAAACTGGTCAGGATTGAGGGCAAGATGGATAGAGCCAAATCCTCGGCAATTCTGGAGGAAAACCTCAGTCTGCAAGACACCTGAGACTGGGGCAGAGGTTCTCCTTCCACTAGGATAATGACCCTAAACACACAGCCGAAGCTACACTGGAGTGGTTTAAAACCAAGAACCTGAATGTCTTAGAATGACCCAGTCAAAGCCCAGACCTCAATCTGATTAAGAATCTGTGGAAAGACTTGAAAATTGCAATTCACCAATGATCCCCATCCAACCTGACAGAGCTTGAGCAATTTTGCCTAGAAGAATAATTAAAAATTGCTGGATCCAGACACTAGCTGGTAGCAAAGCTGATGGAGACTTACCCCAAGACTCACAACTCCTATTGCAACTGAAGGTGGATTTACTAAGTATTAATAGGTGAATACTATGTGACCGACAAATGGCAGTTTTTTTCCTTGTAATTAACTTCTGTGTCACAATAAAAATGTTTGTTGTACATTTTACATTTTAGGCATTTAGCAGACGCTCTTATCCAGAGCGATGTACAAAAGTGCTACAGTTTAGGGGTTAAAGTGCAATAAGGTTTGAATGTTGTACTGTCAAAGTGTTAGTTATTTTGTGTAAAGAAATCCCAATAAAATCCAATTGAATTCCAAGTTGTAACACTACAAAATGTGGAAACGTCCAAGGGGGGTTTATTCTTATGCCAGGCTCTGTAGCTTATGAAAGCATGAAAAATCCTCCAGGAGCGGGGGGAAATGACGGTGAACTAGCGTAGTGTATTAAAGCATAAGACATCCTCCAGGAACAGAGGTGAATAACAGTGAACTAGAATAGTGTATTAAAGCATGAGCAGGGTCAAGTACATATTTCCGCGCCCTTACAATTTTTTACACTGCTCAAAGTTGAGGGGGTAGAAAAAGGAGAGGACCAAGAACACATCCCAGACACTTGGCCTAAAGAATTTGCTTGGTGTGATTGTACAGTAGCAAAAACTGCCTGGTGTGATTTTACAGTAGCAAAAGAGCAGTACAGAGAATTTGAAAGGAAAATTGCATTTCCTACCATTTCAAGTTAACCAGAATTTAATACTTCTTCATAAGAAATGTATGAAACTTTGCAGCTGTTTTGGAGGAGTTTGGAAGTTATTCCACAAATTAGATTTTTCACTCTCTCATATATACACGTACACACATACACTATGTTAAAGGCATACTTTATTGTAATTGAAAGAAACAAAATAATCTGTATCAGAAAGTTTGCTATTGCGTTTGTTATCTTGCTGCTTGTTGATTTGTCCATTCTAAAAGAGTAGGCTGCTGCTGTCCTGCATTGCTAGCCCTCTCACTACTGCTGCTGGCTTCAACTCTCTTGTAAATTATATACTCAACGTACTTCGGTGATACACAAATTCACCATTACAGTAGCTGCAAATAACTTTGCTTTTATCCAAAGACCCATCTGTAAGGGTTTTGTAATAAAACTGGCCGTAGCTTGAACTCCATAATCCTTAATCAGCAAAGCTAAATTCAAGCAGTCGATCGACAAACAAGCGCGAGAGCATGGAGTTGTATTTTAACAATGGATGGCTCTAAGGTTCCAAAAAAAACAAACGTTAGTTGCGACAAAAAAATGAACGGCGTCAAGCATTTGAAATTAATTGCACACGTTAATATATATATAGTATATAGTATATATAGCAGAGTACCACATATATATAGCATATATGAGTACACCCCCTTTGAAAATTAAGACTTTAATCCATTTCTCATTGAATATGAGACCAATTTGTTGATTTTTACACAAAAGTTTTATCAAACATTCATTTTCAAGATTTTGGTCACCTAACATGTTTAGGATAAGAAAAATTATACATTTTATTCAAATGAGGTGTTGCAAAAATGAGTACACCCTACAACAAATCCTACTAACTCTAATATTTTGTATGGCCTCCTTGATTTTTAAGAACAGCACCAAGTCTTCTAGAC
>JAOVYW010004887.1:0-12730 GCA_025775045.1 Hiodon tergisus | reverse complement strand
TGTTAATATCTTTTTAAGTAATGGATGTCACGGTCTGACGGAGGTACATATCTGTATACATAGGCAGCAGTACCCCACATAGAACACACAGAAATATATGACATTACGCAAGTAATTAGGTATTTAACCTATACACTGATAGGTCCACAATAAAGTGCCCAAAAGACACAACATACACTAGATAAGTTATTTTCCCTTTTTTATATATTTATATATGGCAGACTATAGGCTACTCAGTATCTTTATTTTGAAATACATACAATAGTCTAAAATTAGAAGACACCTATAAGGCCAATGGTTACCTGAAGATGCACTGTAACGTTGGCAAATTTCAATGAACACTAATGGAACGTGACTGGCAGTATATCTCAGTCTCCTAAAACTCTTATTTGTGTCTTTTTTGTCCTCAAACCCCTCATAAAGCTCTCCTTCTTTGGTTATCTACTGCCTAAAGTTGACTTGTAGGCGTGAAAATGACATACGTTCTTGTAAATGGAAACGCTGGGCTGGACAATAACCTTCTCCGCATGCCAGTTGTGTGAGGAAAGTGAAAGTGAACCCTACAATGGGAAAGGTGAACACATGCAAGGGTGGGAATTAGGAGGGGCCCAAGCATACAGGTGCCCTCGGAGGCACAAACATGAAACGAAAAAGGCTAAAATATAGAAAAGCCAGGTAGCTGGTTGGAAATTGATTTAAAATGTATTTGAGTATTATAACCAGTCCCCTGTGTGTTAAAACTTTCAGCACAGTAAAAAAATCAAATTTAAAAAATCAAATTAAAAAATCAAATTATCAAAAAAAATATAAAACTGCATTAATTTATTAGAAGCCACAGTAACACAAGCATTCCTGTATATACCCAGAAGCAACAACAGGCCATTAGCTGGTCCTGGCTTAAGCAATATAGTCAAAAGGTATTCCTAGCAAAGCTTAATTCTTAAACAGTTATAGAAACTTTGCGTTTCCGGTTATTGATAAGCAAATAAATTCCACTCACCCAACCTTGTCAAGGGGGATTTTTTTCAGAATAGAAACACTGTAATGATTTCAAAGCAAAAATTTCAATTATTCATATAGCACACACATAGCAAGGCAAGTGGTAAAATTCTGAGCCGCAGCCTTTGTAGCTCTGTAACTTTGCAATGCCACGGTGAAATTTTGACTCTGCAAAAATCTCGGGGAGTGGAAAGCTGGTATCGATATGAAGTCAGCGTGGTACACAGAAAGACACATATTGAGATCTATTACATTGCACATTGGTAAATATAAATAACACTTCACTACAAGTACTCAAGCATCGGGGATTCTTTTTTTTTCTTTCTTTCTTTCTTTCTTTGACCTCACTTCTCTGGGTTTTTCGCCCCCATGTTGCACAATGAGTGGTCCACCTGGTTGCATGGAGCACTTTATTTCAACGAAATGGTGCAGCATGTGGCGACATGCTTGTGAAACTCCTTAGAATGGCCGTGCGGAACCAATTCTTTTGTTTAGCCACCAGGTTGGGGGGGAAAACGTGTAATGATTTTTATATTGAAAAACACTTTCATTTAAGAAAACATTCAAATTCTAATTCAGAAGACCTTTCTGAGGTTTCTGAGAAAGTCTAAACTTTCCAGAAAATGAAAAGAAAATTGGTACCTGACTTGCTCAACATGTCTCTTGCTCATACGGAGTAAAAATGAAAAAATAAAATTTCCTACTGAATACTTTTGACCTTGCAGTCAATCCTTTCCAGGACACATTGGCTGATAAAATGTTATTTATTACGACTAGTTTGTGCTCGAATAAGCTAAAAAGAGACCATTTACATATGAAAATTTGGACACAAGACATTAAGATACATCTATTTCACATTTCAACAACTGTCAGTATGGCGTTTTTTCCCTTATTTTTTTCAGGAAGACTTTTTTTCTTTTTTCTTATTCAAGATATTTTTAAGCATTGCAACACTTAAAATAGGAGAAACGTGTCTTGTCTTTTCCTAGATAGCCACGCTGTGCACTATGTCTACAGATGTGACCGATGAAGTCAAGTTTACCTGAGACCCTGTTACATGAAGAGAGACAGACATATTTTAAATGGCAAAGCAGTCCCTAGAAGTCCATGACAGGATTTCAGACTAGAAAAAAGTTCCAGGAAAAAGTTGGTCTCTAAGCTATTATATTCTCACTAACTCTAACAGTTGCTCATAAGATACTGGTAGGGACATGATAACACTTGCACACACTATATGGACACACAGATCACTTTTTAAAAAGTGTACATTTTTTTACAAGACACAATTAAACAGTAAATTGGTAAATCAGGATCATACACATTCTCTCTTCAAAAATGTTTCAACCCCACAGATGTTGCAGACGTGACAAAGGAGATGATTCACAAATGGCAAAAAGAGACCACAACACATACCATTTAGCAATAAATACTCTGTATAATGCACATATATATGGCCATTGATTCTATTTATAGGATGCAAAGTATCAGTTTTGCAAGTGGTCTTTGCATGTCTAGAGAAGAAAAACATGGAGCTATACATGTTAGCTAGTCCTAACCTATCAATGTGCTTCACTCTAAGTATAAGAGAGAAAATGTATTAAAGAGTTCATATAGAGAAGAACAGAGTGGGCACAGTAATTGACCCATATGTCAAGAGGGAAAGAGATGTCTATACTTTACAGAGGTATACAAGAAGGGGATGTTCCTAGTTAAAATAGGTATTCCCTGTGTGAGTGTGTGTATTTATTTATTATATATATATACTGTTGGTTCCCACTATATGTTGTAGTGCAATCCATACAGTTGCAAAAATCTTAAAAGATAAACAGAAAGAAAGAATTTCCAATAAAGTTTAACAGAATTAAGGACAGGCGAGAGAAACCATTCATGTGACCAGTGTGGCTAACACATGGACACTGACGTTCCTAACAATCAGAGAAAGGATTTTGTCCGCAATTTGCTATTTTTTCTTATAAATTTGGTGGTGGCGACTAAAAAGAATAAACACAAATCGGGGGGACAAACTTGTTTGTCACTATTTTTATCAGTGCATTCCACATAGTAGCAACTAAAATTTAAAAGATTAGATAAATAAAGATTCAGGAATAAAACAAGACAGATAAAACTGCGAAACAATGCACAGCAGGGACCATATGTATATTTGAACTTCACTCTTCACTGAAAAATGGACTAGGTCCAAAGAAATACTCTTGAGCAAAAAACAAGACACCACTCAACCCATAATGAGGTCTTGGTTATCTAGAAATGTTTTGTTGTCCCTCAATTGAATGTTCTGGTGGTTCGCATTCGGTACCTATGTGACCACCTGTGTTATCACTGATACTCAGGAGAGGGCCTGTGCTTTATACAATGACATTAATTTAAGGGGAAATTGTCGGCAAACCTTCCTGAAAGGGTTTCTGAGTAGACAGCTGTGATGAAACACTCCACACTGAGGGAAAACCATGTGGCTGCTGACCACATTTCTGGAACGGAGGGAGAGGTTCCACCTGGGTGGCACACTCCACAAATGGAACCTATCAGGGAGAAGGGGAGGGGAGGAGAGAACAGAGAGGAAGACGCGCTGTGTTACCACAAGCCTCAGCAGTGGCTACAGGTACTGGGAGTCCAGCTCAAAATCTTTCGGCGGGAGTTTGAGTCCAAGAGAGTTGGTTCCCAAGGGATCCATCATGTTCTTGTAGCGCTCCCCGCGGTGCTTCATCAGGAAGGGGCCCCAGTCGGGCTGGGGGGAACACACTAGCTTCAGCCGCTGCAGAGGGAGACCAGTTCGGTTACAACATGAGTAATACCCAGCATGCAGCAGTGCAGGCTCTCAAATATGACAACAGAGCAGCATCATTGTGCAGTAGTGATTGGCTGATTTGAACACTAGAGATACCGTCAAAGGGTTTAGCTTTATAAACCTCCGCTGGGTTCTGTGCTCTCGGGCATAATACAGGAAGTATACAGAACAGCACATTCATTACATTCTGCACTGCCCCAGAAGAAAGATTAAATGTAGAGTGTTTTCAAGATAGCGAGCAAAAGAAAAAATTTAACAATTATACTACATATTTGATTAGTGCAAATAGCATCCATTTTATTGACAACTGTGCAAGACAGTTTTATAGCTGCTATACACTAATGTTGTATATAGCAGAATTCCTCAAAAGTCTTCATTGAAGGCAGGTACAATCAATTTTCTGTTCCTTTGGGCTACAGCGGGGACATTCATTCTTCACTTATTTTCAGACACACCACCATTAGACCATCCCCCACCTCCCAATAAGTATGTTATGTTCAGCAGATAATTTTAAGAATGTTAGTCTTTTCAACTAGTCGAGCCTCACATTAAAACAAGCCAGTTTATCCATATCACCCTGATCTCATAAAAGCCATCTTGAGTCTTTGTAGAGAGAACAAATTGAAAGGAATGCCCACATTGGATATGGCAAAGGGCATGCTTCAAACATACAAGTAAATGAAAAAACAGCCAGCTCTCTCAGTTAGCACTGAACAGAGGGGTTCTCAACCATTTGAACAGCAATACTGCTGTGATCGAATTAAGAGTAGGTTTGGGTTGGTGTTAATTTGATTCTGTTTTGAAGACCAATACATCTGTTCTGGTTTGTTTCTGTTTAATTTAGTCTCTACTTGGAAAGGTTTTTTTCAGTTTGGTTTATTTTCTGTAATGATTTATTTTACGATTTCATTGCTTAGACTGGCTATTGGTGTACTTTTGAATGACTAGACAAAACAGTATAAGGTATCTAAACATAGCAAATCCTGTTTTATTGGTATTGTCTAAAAAATGTAAGTACATCTTGTTTGGTCCAAATGCTGTGTTTCGGATCGATGTGTTCTCAGCTGCCCACATTTTTTGTTTATTGTTTATAACCAAGTGGCACATCAATGAAATGATCAAATATAGCGCTTAAACATTTCAGCAGTTTTTTCATTGTTACAGGGATGGAGTTTTGCTCAAGGGTTATTGTTTATATATTCCATAAATGTTATAGTGATGACTCTCATTCATTAAATCGCATTGGCTCATTACATGGATTTGAATATGCAACAACAGGAGGCTATTAAACTTTGCTGAAATTTTGCCATTGTTCAAATCTCCTACGAGGTAGTGGACGATCTGACCTAGTTTAAGGTAGAGCATTGTCTCACCGAAACACTGAAAATTGATACTTTTAATAAGAACTGGGACATGAGAGTTGAGAACAGATACTGTTTGAGTACTTACTGTTTAGTGACTAGGTGTATGAGATTGTGTGTGTTAAACTTGAAAAATATGTTATTCTCCTCACATCTAATCCTGCCAAACTGGTTTAAGGGCAGCTTGCCAGCAGAGCAAAATCCAAGCTTACAATCACATGAGAGGCATTCAGAGAATTGACCCAATCATTGTCAAATGTGTTGGGCCAGTCAGACCTGGTAGATGACCATTTACTACCCTGTTGAACTGTGTCCATGGGCTCTTGTTATTTGCCGTAAAGAATTTCTATAGTATTAAAAAAAAAAGTGAAATAAAAACAATCAGGTATTATAAATCAGAATAGCCAGTCATTCTTTTGACCTCATTGACCCCTGAGAGTTTTAGACCTCCTCCTTGAGACAGCAGAGGGAAAGGAGACCCACAACAGCCACCCACACATTCCCTTTTGTCTAGGCCTTATCTGATACTTTATGGATGGCCAGTAGACCCCGGCATTAATATTCATCTTAATGCTTACCCAGTAACATTCTGCAAGGATCAGGATGCCGATTCCATTATTTGGGCGGGGCAAAGGGGCTATTTTCCTGCAGAATTTTTTTGAGCGCGCTTACCTCGATGAAGGTCCCCGGTGCAAGGTGCATTTTGATGACAAACATGATGGGAATCCAGATTACGGAGCACACCACCATTAGCCAGCCCATAACCATGGACCAGGTTGGATAGGTGTAGTCCTCGTAGGTCATCACCTTCCACTGGTACAAACTCAAGCCCAGGATGAACTGGAGAGGGGAAGGGATCAGGGTGTAGACTGACACACTACAGCTTCCCAAGTACTTCATAAAGCAGTTTAATGGACGGATGCTGTGTTTGGATGAGATGACAACAGTCACTGGAGTGTCACAGCACACTAAGAGCTGAAGTCATGCGCTACACTGACAGCCCACCATCCAACACAGGCAGGGAAACACACTTGTGCACCGTGGTAAGACTGTTTAATTTCTCCAGCAGCACAGTAGCATATGTTAACTATAAAAGCTTGGCAGGTAGATTTTTGCATTTCAAAACGCATATGTTTTGCTTGTTTTTTTTTACTCATGGGTGTATCAGAGAGAGAAGGAGTGAGATTAAGAATCAGTACATTTATTTTTGTACTACTTTTCAGCCTTTCACAGCCTGGAGTTCACCCATTTTTTTACCCAAACAATAGAAACACACTTGAAGAGGACCTCCGCAACAACAGCAATTCTAGAAATAAAGATACAAACAATTTTGCTGGAGAAGGCATTGTGAAAGCCACAATTGTGCATCGATTTTTTACCTGCCATTGAAAAGACCAGAAATAGAAATGTATTAACTGCAGGATGTTAGGGTCCGCTTAAGCATGAATGGAACATACTGTAAGAATGGTCGGTGTCACAAAGGCCCAGCAAATTCTCCAGAACCTGTTTGGCTGAAATCCAATCATCATTTCAATGTCTTCGCAGAATCTCTGCAAGCCTGAAACGGAACAGGACATAGGCTGTCAATTTGATTCCATTCACAGATACTGCGGGCCTGCGACAAAAGTATGACCCAGTTTCACTTTAACTAAAGTCGGAAGGAGGGAAATAGCCTTGCAAAATAGTGCCTGGCTCACAGTGAGAGCGCTACGGGGGTAAATGAGAAACCCACTGGAGTGTTTTTTTATTCACCCCGACAATCTATTTACTCGTTTTGACCATCCTCCCAAAAACAAGTATATGAATCAAGAAATCAATTTGAAACCCGCAACTGTACTTTAAAGGATTCTGAGGTTGCTGTATTGATTTGTAATTATTGCCACAAAAAAATCTCTCTGAGGGACTGCTGCTGATGACTAGCGAGCGCTAGAGACACCTAGTGGCGAGAAACAGCACTACCGTCAGATTCAAACAAAAGACGCTGCAGGTCCCAGTACAGAAACAGTGATGATAATTTACATTTAAAGGAGGCCTTTTCATAAACAGTGCTTCACCCACCGTATATGTATGAAATTCCGACCAGTTCGAAAATGGCAATGATGACGAGTGAGTAGGAGGCTGCAAATGTGTCCACCAGCTGCAGCATGTACATCCCACTCTGTTAGGAACACAGTGGGAAAAGAACAACGCCCGCAGCTCAGCTTTCAGGCAAACACAACAGGTTGTTTCTTTTTCTCTGCAGGCCTTTGCTGAACAAACCTGACTATTGCAACAAAAAAACACAACAACAAAAAACGATTCTACATGTTAGCAATGCATGTTTCAGGCAGTTTCATCCAAACCTACAGAGCTACGGGGACACTACAAAGCATCATGAGACAGGATCGCTGATCGTCAGATTTCGTACTCTGTGTTTGAGAAGTAAAAATGTATGCATGTCCGACTGATAGCGACAACAGGGAATTGGTTGTCTCTTTTAAACTGTACAGGACGCCTCGTTCTCCCTCTGTGTATAACACTATTGACAGCATCGCAGGAGAATCATGCATGTTCCTATGGTGTGTGTGTGTGTGTGTGTGTGTGTGCGCGCGCGCATTGGTGGACGCGGCGCTCTGCTCCTCTCCTTTCTATCCTCCTCACCTCCGTGATCATGGGGAAGCCCAGCAGGAAGAAGCACGCACAGCACACCAGGGTGAAGATGGGCTTGTGCTTGCGCAGGTACTTGGGGAACTCATCGGAGACGGATGTCACTATGGTCTCGATGGTAGCAAACTGGAAAAACGAAAGAGGGGGAGGGCAGGAGGCGATCATTAATGAGGGAAGGAATGACCTCAGCTCGAACTTTGAGAAGGACAAAACCTGGTAGCACGCTGCGCAGAACACAGTTTGTCATTTTTTTTTTTTTTTTGAAAGGATTCCTGTAACCTTTTACTGTGATTGGCATACTAATTCCCCGTCACGTGGAGCCGTTATGTTTCAGCTCTCGGAGCAAATAAACAACCTCTACCTAGCTGAGACAATTAGCGAACAACCTGCTGGGAAACCGCGACAGGGTAATGAGTTTTCTCCAAAGTAGGACCCCACGCTCATCAGGCAATGAACCCAGTCGGTATTTAAACTGTGCACGATTGCTATCCCGTAACTGGGTAGGAACAGTGAACAGATGAGATTAGCCCACCCCCACTCCACAGCGGGAAAACTGGAGTCGTACATCCCCTTGTTTCCACAGACAGAGGTGAGCACCCAACTATCGGCTGGGCTCCATGTGTAAAATAACTAATTAAACAAGGCGAGTGCCGGGCCACATGCGGTGAATCACATTAATCACGGCTTTCAAACCCAAGAGGCAGCTGGTGAGGACACTTCTGACCAATCAAAAGCTTCTCCTAACACTCCCCTTTCATGAAAGAATGACAACATCCTGGTCTTTAATCATGGTGATCAAGGCCCTTCCTTGTAGGACCCAGTAGAGTGTGTTGCATTTTAATTAATTCTAATGATTCTGATCTAAGGTTTAATTTTTTTATATTAATATTTCAAAACATTAACATTTAGTGTATTAATAGTATTTCAAGCTATTTAATGAAAAGTAACTAAGCAAACAAAGCCATTTAAAACACTTTGTAAGAACATTGCTTTGAAAATATTTACTGGAAAACGTCATTTTGACAATTTTATACCTTATTAGCCGCATGCCATGAACATATCACACATCTTTAGTACACATCTTTAGTACATTTAAGGTTTTTGTGGACCATTATCCTTACTCTCTCAATTAACTATGTCCTAATCAAGAGTGACTTCCCTGCCTGTGACACGGTCCCAACACCAGAAGTTGCTGCAGAGGCAGACACAGCACAAACATTTTGACGATTCAGTTCAGTTACCATGGTATCCAGCCCCAGTGTCAGCAACATGAGGAAGAAGATGATGGCCCAGAAGGGAGACAGAGGCAGCCTAGTCAGAGCCTCAGGGTATACCACAAAGGCTATACCAGGGCCTGGAGGGGGAAGCAAGAGGATCACAAGGAGATATGATTCACTATGCTCATGTGACTGTCTACAACAGCAATACAGCAGTGTGACCGTCAAATTGCATGGCAGCCTAATTGTTTAATGTCAGAATGCACAATGTTTGAATGGACAGGGTTGTTGTTTTTTTCACTGAAAGGTCTTGGAACCCCAGGCGCTATTGATTAAGCATTAGCGTCATTAAAAATTGATCTCCTGAACACAAATCGTACATTACTGTCTTTCAAAAATTAACCATTGTCTGTGACTATAAACTAAAATATGAACTTTCTGTTATATCTGCATTCTATTGCACATTACATTAAAGTACATTTAATAGTGTTTGATGAAATATCAACCTGAATGTATAATTCAAAACAAAAAGGTGCACCAATAAAAGCCATGAGAAATCTAGCACACAACCTTCTCACAACATTGTGACAGTGATGCAGCATGTTAGTGTTAATATTCTATTCATTACTTTAATACAAAAACTCATCCAGTAAACCATTGCCCTGTGTTGACGTACCTTCATCAGCAACTTTCTCGATGGGCACCTTCAGCTCATGTGCCATGAACCCAATGACAGAGAAGATAACGAACCCTGCAAAAATGCTGGTGGCACTGTTTGTGCATGTCACTATAATGGTGTCTCTGGGGAAGACGAAACAAAAAACAAGGGGGGAAATCTGAAGTCAGCCATAGAGTTGAGCCCTGCCAAAGCTGCAGATATGTAGTTTGCAAAAATTATATCCCATGTGTAACAAAAAAAACTTTGTACAACAGTGTCGAAATTTCAGACTGATTCGATGTTACAGTAATAAGGACAAAGTCTTTTGTTTTACCCAGAAAGTACCTTGTTCAATCAGAATAAACAACGTTGTGACAGTTATACTAATACAATAGCACATTTTAATTATCTTCATAGCCCAAAGCTGTCTGGGAGCAAGAAGTGGTTAGAAAACAATTACTTTGATATGCATGATGCCACCATAGTCATGGTGTAGTTTAAGGATATCTGGTGACATCTAGTGGAAAGAAAAAGTAAAAAGAAAAGAGAATATTCTGTCAATTTTAATCTTTCTGCTGTGGAACTGCTTTGGATCAGATGCAAGTCTGAATGTTAATTTATTTTTTTATTATTCCATGGAAAAGATTCTAATCATTTAAAGAAATCTCTTTATAAATGTTTCATGAATACGTTTGACCAGATAATGCAAACATATAAATATGATTAAGAGTACTGCTTCATCCATCTGGCATTAAAATGAGGCAGGGCAGTAGTGTATGGGAGAAATGATGGAAGCCTGTCTACTGTACAGTACTGAGAATAGCTATTTAGCATTGCTGTCTTAGCAGATTTAAAACAACTGCTGAGTGAACTAATCTCTCCGGTATGTATATACTACACATATTATTATATTTAGGTTACTTACGAATGGCTATAGTTTCTCCACTCCAGCTCATTTGTCTTTCATATCAAAGTTTAGGCAAAAGATTGTCATCAACGGGGATGTTTGTTTGCACTGCACATAAAATACATCTAAACCTAACTGGCTCAGACATCCCATGTGGACCTTTTGAGTCAAGCATGGTTTGTGAATCCCTAGTTTAATTATACAAATGAAATACTATTATATACTATGAAATTCTTCTTTAATCAAAGCCAGTAAATGTTGTTTATAAATGTAGTCTATATTTTAAAATTCCATGTGTTTTTTTTAGAGGAACTGGTGTGTGTGGTAGAATAACAACAAAGATGCTAATTTCTCTGACAGTCTATTTCCTGCTCTTTGAACTCTCAAATTATCCATCTGTTATTATCCGTCATTGAAAATAAGAAATAATGTCTTCGTCCCCTAGACACAGCGTAATGCACATTTAATAAATGGGTAACCCTTTGTTAGCAGTATTGCTGCTGCTCTGATGATACAAATTTGAGTTTGAGGGGTTATTTATTTATTTATTTATTACATTCAACAGTCAATCCTGATTGGTTCGCCCTTCACGTAGGTGGGCTTGAGCTGGAAAGTAGGCTTAATGACTAACATTTTAATGACAACAGAGATAACATCTACGTGTTATATTTGTCGTCATTTTAACATCTTTGTTGAATATTTTAAAACATACACATTTGGTAGGAGAGCCATTGGCATGCTTTCTGCATTCTATGGACTAGGACTGTGGTTCAGAGTGCCAGGGCGCAAGGAATAAATTGTAGGATTGAGGTTAGTGTAACACACACCATGCCACCATCTAAAGAGGTTCTAACAAATGTATAAGTGAGTTATAAGTGCTCATCAGTCTGGAGAGGGATGTAAAACCATTACAAAACTGTTCTGGCTCCATCAGTCGACAAATGGAGAAAATTAACTTACCTAGATGTGGACATCCTTCACAATGATCTCACGGAGCAACAAGAAAACATATGAGGTCCAATAGAACCCCAGAATCACATCCAAGATCTGCAGAGCAATATTCATGCCTCAACAATAATAAGCCATCTGAATGGCAATGGTATTGATTGGCGGGGGGCCAGGAAGAAGCCTTTGCACTCCGGAAAGAACATTTCTGCACATCTAAAATGGATAATTCTGGATGATTCTGGACGATCCATTAGACTTCTGGAAGAATGTCCTTAGGACAGACAAGTCTAAAAAGTATCCTTGGGCATGACCACAAACGTCATGTTTGGCAAAAAACCTAACATTGCCTATCACGACAATAACCTTATACTGACTGATTATACCGAAGCATGGTGATGGGAGTAATGGGAGATAGCATGGTGTAATGGTTTGTACTGCTTTTCTGTCTTTGGCCTTGAATGGCTTGTCATCACATTGTCAGCTGCTAACCTTATTTTGCTTTTTCTTTAGTCTTTTTTGTCCCCAAGAACCAATAACCAAGAACAAACCACATAGCTATTTCCAACACATAGTGCAGAAGCTGCTAAGCTATTAACTCAAATAGTTTACTTTATTATTCAGTTTTATTCTATATCTGCCTACTATTATTCCTTTCTCCAGAATCTCTCCTGACTTCCTCTGGAATAAATTTCCAGTTTTCCTCATATGGCACTTTTTTCAGATTTTTGGCTTTTCTGTTATTCATCATTTTACCTGGTATTAAGTTACTATGGCAGCAGTAAGCGGTACTGTAAGGAGTACTGCCAGCTGAATTGCAAGGTAGTAAAACCCATTTCCTCCAGCAGAAATAATCCCCATAGCCATTTTTACTTTCATTTAACCAATTTCAACAAACTTGACGACGGAATTTAGTCCCCGAATAGGTAAAATTGCAATTGCAATGAACCGCAAAATATCTTCAGCTGCCCTAGATCTGCAGCTCTCCAATAGTGATCACTTTTGAAAAATATTTGTTTATTTGCCTCTTTAGTACCCACTAAAAATACAAATGCGACTGCCCACATGTTCTAATACAGTAGCCCACTTCCTCTTCTCTCTCTTACCAAGTTACTGTGTGAAAATCTGGGTAGCCAATAAAGTCCAATTCAGCAACTTCTATTTGATTTGCGTGATTGAGTGAAGACTACACAG
>JAOVYW010004886.1:0-12731 GCA_025775045.1 Hiodon tergisus | reverse complement strand
GCTGCAAATGAAAAGATAGCTGCGTTCCAGCTCAGCTCCCTTCTGTCACATACAGAAATACTGACATTGTACTGCTGATATATATATATATATATATATATATATATATATATATATACAGAATGAAAATAGTTGAGGGCTGTGGAGAGCAGCTGATTTATAATGTATTAAAAAAAACAGAAATTAATAACATCTCTACTCTCCATTAACTCTATGAACAGGAGGGGGGCGAGAGAGAGAGAGATATAAGCATGCAAAAATGCACGATGGCATAAGCGAGGGAATGGCAGAGAGAGAAAGGGAGAGTTCTTATGTAATTACATAAGCATCTTTTAGGTGGATTTCCCCAAACCAGGCGCAGTTATTGTATTAACGCTTTACTGTGCAATTGCAGTCATCTTTATCTGATAGTCTAATTAGGTAACTGCATTTGTTCTCCTAAGGCAAACATACACTGATACATAATTAGTAGGGAAAGTACAGAATCCAACATTTTAAGGTGCTGTATATTTGAGACCAAAAATGTGCTAAAGATATTTGAGAAAACAGTCAGCATGGACCGTGTATATGGAAGTGCACCTTCGTACAGCTGGTCACTGGGCTGTTTTAGTGACGTATGAACATTGACATGCACATAAGGAAGAGATCAAAAGCATATTAAATAAAAGTATGCACCCCACTCATAAGGAGGTCATATAAGCCATTGGGAGACTATGGATATATGTTCATGTGCTTGAACTACACTCACTGCTATGTTACAGACCCCTTTCTAACAGGAGAACTACACTGACTGCTATGTTACAGAACCCTTTAACTGGAGAACTACACTGACTGCTATGTTACAGAACCCTTTTAACTGGAGAACTACACTGACTGCTATGTCACAGGACCCCTATCTTGGGCAAGCATGGACTTTTCTCCATCTGGTCCTGCACGCAGAACTTGAGTTAAGGTTGCGTCCATTTTCTGGAGGACCAAGAGGTCCCTTCACACACAGAGGACAAACACATTTACTGTGTAAATTCAAACACTGAAGGTTCCAGCCCCTTAATCTCCAGTTTAACACTGTCTCCAAGGAAATCCCGCCATTGGTCCTGGGTCATTTAAATTGCAAATCACTTGAGACCAGATGGATCCTTGTTAAAAAGACAGTAATAAAGACACGGCTGCTCATTTTCTTCTCACATCAGAGCACATCTTGTACAAGAACACGAGTCACGAATTCCTGCCCACAGGAGCATCAAAATATTCCTCTTACATGGGAACACTATGCTTATCAAACATTTCTTGTACAGGCAGTTTGTAAGGCTGATGTGCAATGGGAACATACTGCTTGATGACTATGCATAACCTGAACCACTGCCATTGTACCACTAGGTGGTAGTGTTGCCCTGCATGTGTTTTTTTTTTGGTTCTGGAGGTCATTCAATAAGAAAACGGAGGAGGGCAATGTTGTCCTCTACGTCATGTATAGAAACTCATCATCTTGCAATTGTCCCAAACAACTCCATATGTTAGTTAATGACTAAAAAACATTACTGTTGAAAGGTGTAAATTTAGTTCAGGGTGCAATTAGCAATTCGTTTCTAGAACTCCCCCTTGAGGTAGAAACGGAGGTGACTGTTACCACAGTAACTACCACAGAACCCATTATTATATATGGTATTTAAAAGTAGCATAGACTACAAAAATTTTACTACAGTAAAACCCCCGTATCCGCTGTTTCCGTTACCGCAGTTTCACTTAACCAAGGTCCGAAAAAATGTAATAAAAAATTCCTATATAAATTTAAAACTTCTGAGTAACGTGATGAAATCTTGTGCGGTCATGCCCAGGATGTCAATCATCCCTTTGTCCAGCGTATCCACGCTGTATACGCTACCCAGCCATTAGTCACTTAGTAGCCGTCTCGGTTATCAGATCAGATAATACTGATCTTATTATTAGTTATTATTGATCATTTCTTATTGTGCCTAATTTATAAATTAAACTATCATAGGTAAGTACAGCATGTACAGTATATAGTGTTCACTACTATACACGGTTTCAGGCATCCGCTGGGGGGTTGGAACCTATCCCCGCGGTTACGGGGGTCCTACTGTGTTTATCTTTTAGTCAGTTCAGTCAGTGCAAGCTAAAATAACTTGAATAAACTAGCCATTGATGCAGAAAGAACATCTCATCACACATACATGAGGTTAATTGCAAACTACACAGCAGCCCACTGTCAATCTGTGCAAAATAGTATGTCTGATGTCAGAGACAGTGGTAACAGGGGCTGGGTGGAGGTGTAGAGGGCTCCATCACTCCAATGTCTGGTGAATTAGATACTCCTACACCAACTTTCACCATCACAAAAACCTTTTATGTGTCTTTACAGGGAAGCAATGCGGTTTCATGCTGGCCAAGCCTCCAAATGCCCTAACAAAAGACGTTTGGAAAAAAAGAAGTTTGAAAGAGGCAGATAACATATACCTATCCATCAAATTATCATCTTCTCAGAAGTTAGAACAAGTAAATTTAGCAGACTATGCAGTACATAGGCTAAACTCAAAAGTCAGTTTGTCATGTGTCCAGTGATTTTAAAATCTGTTATTAATTATGTCCGAGTGGGTTCCTCCCCATTCTCCATTAACAAGGAAAATGTGGATTTCCTATCTCTATATTGCTCAAAAGGCGGTTAGGGTTGAGAGAGGGTGTTTTGAGAGAAATCTCAGAATGGGGGAGAGTGGTTATGGTAGAACCAGATGGGTACTCACACATGGGCTTTAGCTGCCCGATGAGCTCCTCTTTGGTCCACTTGGCCCATTCCTTTTTGTCGGTGTTGATGGAGCACAAGATAGGCCCACATGGCTTCCCACAATCCTCGATGGCTGGCACGTTCAGGTAGTGGACGAGCACAATATCAGGGTTCTAGGGCAAGGCAGGAAATAGAGTATGAGAGTCAGGTAAAGAGGGCTGGGGTGCAGGCACTGGAGGTGGATCATTATGGCTGATGATTGGCAAAGCAACGCAGAGGAAGAGACAGACGGTGGCCCGCATTAATTGAATTGTGTTAAAAAGTCTGTCTGGCACATAATAACACATAGGATGAAGTGAGAGGAACCCGCACAACAAAGTGAAACCAAGCCAAGTTTCTAAATCAGGAGAATATAAGCTTGAGTATATTGGAGCGCCTGAAACTAAAGGTTTTGAAAATAGCCCTGTGAGTTGTTTTAATTGGGAGAGGGAGGTGGTTGTCGGTAATTGCCAAGTTTGTGCATGCAACGCTACCTAACCACATATACATGCATCGTCTCTGAGGAGCTGATGCCCTCAATTAACTTCAAAGTATTTACCAACTCAAAACTCTGCAATTCACAGGCAGCAAGAATTACGGCAATAAATTACCTAAATTGACAACTTATGAGTAATTGGTGCTGTTTAAAAGCACATTGAGCTGGTGTGAAAACATCAATTCAGTTCGGTGAATAGCTTTGAGTACAGAGCTGTGTTTACAGCCACACAAGAAGCACGACTGTACTGCTCCTGTCACACGCACACAAACACATACGCATAAAAGCCCCACACTTCATTAAAAGTTAGAACATACATGCTCTGTTTCTTTGTTCCTCACGTGCATACTTTGTCATTGTAATAGTCACTTAAAATTAAACACTGTTTTGTTAAGTAGAATTCTGGAACATCCTGTGAGTTCACCACCCCTTGTTTTTGCTCAGCCTTTTTAATCCTCCCACCCACAAATACACACTAAACATACAAATAAAAACACTACAGTGAATAAACACGTGCATATGCAATAAGCTCCTTCGAAAAAAGGCCACAAGCAGCGTCAGCATTTATTTCACTCTTATAGGAAGCATAATCAAGTGTTATATATATATATATATAATAAATCAGCACAGCGCTGGCGTACTGACCTTTTGGCCTATGAACATCAATCTGTACCCAGAGAGGAGGAGGAGCTCACCCCTATCTGTTATGGAGAGGGGCGGAGCCTATCCTCTGAGTTGTCATTCCACTCCAGTTATGGAGTGTCCCTGGTATAGTATATTTATTCTCCTGGCCTTGTTTCGGTTCTGTTCTCACTGATTTCCACATCTGCACATACATACGGTGGAGGATCCACTTGGGGACCTACGAAATTCCACGGGAGATCACATCGAGATATTGACGGTCTATGTATCATAGTTTAATCTTGGATGAATGCGATATGAGGTGGAGCATTGACACCAGCACTGTGGGGAGTCACTGAGTTTGGTAATCACACCAGGCCCTCAAGGGAGAAAAGGGTTAATATCATTCTATCTCAGCAAGAAAGGGAGACAGGGGGCAGAGAATCAAAGGCATTCTTAATCTTTTCTTCTCAGAGAGGACATTAGCATTTTAATTCTGTGCCGTTTAGGTCTGAATAAGTTCTGCAGAAACTTTGAAATTAATATTTCAAGGTATTTGCACTATACCTACCCTGGATCTGAAAAACCCAGCAGATATAATCTCCCTTTCAAATATGAGAGAAATTGGATCAGATCTTTCTTCAAGAGAATTAATTTTTTCAAGATCAACCTGATAGTTGTCTGTTCTGTGCTGCAGCATTCTCTTTTTTGAATGACTGCTCTGTTGGGAGAGGTACAGTATTTTTTATAAATAAAATTGGATCACTTAGCTGGACATTATGTTCAGCTCTGCACTCAGTCTGCTTGCAACAAGTGTGTCTCTGAGGCATGCAGGGAGGACAAAGCACCCCCTTGGGGGTGTGTCTGGTTGAAGCTATCCGCGGGCGCTACCCTTGCCTGCGTCACCTCTTTGATCCTCAGAGGGAGACACTGCCAGGACCGTGCACCGTAGACATAAACAAACATAGCCTTGAACATGGTGTTGCCTATCTATCACACACACACCCATCTATGAATACAGAAAATTCAGATACAAGCACTTGATGTACCTACAGGTGCTCAGTCTCAAACAGGCAGTTTTTTCAACTATTTGGCAGCCTAACACCTTATCTAAACACTTATAATCTGTAAAGCCAAGCTCAACCACCATAAAAGCACTATCGGTTAAAATCCAGATTTGAGCTAAGAGCACATGACATCTGCTACATTTTCTGCTTTTCCAGGGGCACTTTTACAACACATTTACCAACTCTCAGCATTCACGCTTTCTTGCACCTCCAAGAAGGAAACAACAGAATGAAAACGTAAAGTGCGACATAAATCTGTCAGAATGGTAATTCAACTTCTGTCAGCCTTGTTGACTGAACCCTCCGTGGGTAGGAGTGGTGCGGTGTGGGGACCCAAAGGGGGCGTCAGTGTCATCTTGTGGACAACAACAACCCTGGATATCTGTCGATCATTTGCTCTTAGGTGATCCATCAAGAATTTGTCTTGTAACTGCTTTTCTTTTCTAAACAGGATATTTAAGCAATTTATTTTAGTGTGGAATATTAGGAAAATATTTATCTTGGCTAAAATTAGGTATACTACAGAACGCACATTGAACTCCGTTTTCCCTTCTATGGTATATGAATATATTAACATCCTGGGATACTGGCAACGCTGGATGACCCCGGCCAGTGTCTCCTCTCTTCCCGGATGTGGTGGGTGCCGATGTGGGGGTGGCTCCGTGTGTTCCTCTCTCCTCCCACGCTGGCGCGCACGGCAGGCTGTGCACGGTGTTGTAACTTGGCAACAGGGTCTGTGGGCACCCACATATATGCCAGGTCGCGCTCCCACGCGCAGTCACCCTGTACTGCAGCCAGCCTCTGCCTGCTATAAATAAGCCCACGCCACGGATCGTGACCCACCCTCATTCAGAAAAGCTGGGGGAAGGAAAAGCGAGAGGAGCACCCAGCCTGGTGTGTTGTGGAGTGGCGTGCGGGAAACCCAGCCGTGTCGGCTGCGGCATATCTTAATCTGATGTGCTTCTTTTTTAAAATAGGCAATAGGTAATGTGGAGATTCGATAGAGGTAGCCAGATTAGTAATTAAACGATGCTGTAAAAATACATGTTAGTATAAGGTTGGATAACTTTGAGCAAAAATTAAGACTAGACAGGGTATAGCCCAAGCATATAAACAGGGAACATAAAGGACTTTACATATTGGCCATTCCTGCATGTTCTCAAGGACATGAAGGCTTGCCATCCCATGGATCCCAATGGAATCACTAAGACACATTCATGATCATTATGTGGTCCTTGTTATGGCAGGTCCCCCTTTAAAAACAACTGCTCTCACAAACATAGCTGGCTTGCAGCCTTCCCACGTCATTGTGTCCTTCTCTTGGACGGGAAATGACTCCAGCACTGTCATCAACATGAAAGAGTTTTTATTAAATCAAGGTGCTTTGCAGGAATGCGGATGGATCTTGTGGAGCAGCATTTAGCACTGGAGCGATGTTCAACAAAAAGAATTGTGTGAAGAAAGAACGAGCTCCCTGATTCATCCTTAGCTGTTTCAATATCATCAATTATTAACTTTATAGTTAAATGAGTGATTTTTAAATGATCCTTAGCTGTTTAAGACTAGTTATTATAACATTAACATTCTACTTATGTGGTTGCAGCAACTCGCAACTTGCAGCAGGCGCAAAAACACGGATGATGCATGGCCAAAAAACCCCGAGAGTAAGTTTCCTTTAGCGTCATCAATGTATACCCGATCAGGTGGATACGACACAGACTCCCCTCAATAATCTCTGGATGAGAGGATCTACATAAATATAATATCATATCTACCCTGGTTAGATGTATAATTATAACTGAATTATCATATCTATCCCAGATCCATGTCTGGCCCATCTCAGTGTTGTATGTCTTTTTCGATGGTGTTCTCGTGATAGCAGCCTGACATGCGACTGAAAGAGACCACGCAGTGTCTGTTTACCAGTGACAAAGGCCCACGAGGCTGGCACCTGGCCGAGCCGCTTCGACTCCACATCAATAGCGATCGATTTTCCAATTACACATACCTGTTGGGAGTGGAATCACTCGATGCACACCTATTAAAACTGACTGCTGTGTTCACAGCCGTCAGCGGTTTTCGACCTGCTTTCCTGTGTCTTTTAAAGCTGAAGAAGACGACGAAAAACTTGTGATCTGAGTGATAATGCGCAAATCGCCATGTGCATGTGTCCCTATCTGCACGCCCATCTGTGTGTTCTCGGTTTTAATGTGACTGTCTGAACTGGACTGCATCTGGTACATTAACCTGTGTATGGGCATAGCACTGCCAGTGTCTGTGAACCTGCAATGTGTGTGTTTATGTTTGAAAGTGTCAGCATTGTGTGGGGTTGTGTGTCTGTATTTTGAGTGAGTTTGTTTTCTGATCACCTCTATAATATAGGTGTGTGCGTGTGTCTGAGCATCTTTTGCATTTTAAATATGTGCATATGTATCTCTACATCATGAGTGTGTGTGTGTGTGTCTCTACATTATGAGTTTGTGTGTGCGTATGCGTGTCTGTATCATATGTATTTGTAAAGGGTATGGGAGTGGACTGTGGGCTGTGTTTAATAGCTGTCCTGGCCCTGGCACAGTGATGGATAGCATAGAGTGCCCGTCATTAAGCAGCTGCCTGCCCCTGGCACCCTGGGCCAGCTCTTAAATGCACCTAGCACGCATTGTCCCCAAATGCTGCTGTTCATTTCAAGGTCAATTGCCTCAGTGGTGTTGTAAGTTCACCCTGCTAGGAACACACTTACAAACAAAACACACACACACACACACATATCCCTACCCACGCACCACACTCTCTCACAAAAACAAACATACACAATTTAGCTCACCACCTCTCTCTCTCTCACACACACACACACACACAAACACATCCCCACCCATGCACCACAAACTCTCACAAAAACAAACATACACAATTTACCTCACCACCTCTCTCTCTCTCTCACACACACAGACACACACACACACACACACACACACACACACACACACACACACACACACCCACCCACCCACCCACCCACTGACACTCCTTGCAAGGTTTGTCTTTTATCTTTGCAAAGTGCAGGGAAGCTGAATTATTTTCTCAGGCTTTACACTGCAGTTAGAACTCCCCAAACCCACAGCAAACACCCTCAAGCTATACAAAGCTATTCCAGAAAGCTTCCTAAGTCGTTCTGGGGAGACTTGCTCATTAGAAGTTGTGCTGTAGAGATGTGCTTCTCCTGTACTATGTGAATGTGGGCCTGTTGTGCTGGAGGCTGGGACAGACTGGGGGCACTGGCAGAGTCAAGGGCTCTTGTTGTAATATTCACAGTTCAGCCCTGTCTGACTGAGTTTGCAGACCCCGTTGTTCGATAAGAACGTACATACGTATGGACGTCATACGTGGAGTCTCTGTATGCACCTGTTTGTGTGTGTGTGTGTGTATATCTGTAGGTGTAGGGAGGAGGAAGGACTGTTCCTATGTGCCATGTGCCAGTTAAATTACTGCTGATAGTCTATCACTATGCATCCTGTCAGGTGGGACCTGTTAGGGAGCCATCACTCTGTGGGTGTGGTCTCCATGTGTCCCTAACAGCCCACACAACACAAGGTGGGAGGAGTTAGGGAGCCATCACTCTGTCGGTGTCTGACTGTGACTGGCTTCTCACCAGAGATGGCATTTTACCGGAAGAGAAATGGGTAAAAGTCACAGAGCCCCCATAGACCAAACCTGGCTGAGACCTGGCAGGCTGCAGCCAACCAGCAGAGCAACACAGTTAGCCTAACCCTTGTATTTCATTTCAGCACTTCCGCCCCTGCTATGTTTGTCATCATCTTGTGTTAATTCATTGTGCTTTTGGAGAAGCTAACCCTATACTAGGGTTAGAGTTAGAAGCTAATTTACTGCAGGACTTTATACTACGGTTAGGATTAGAGGAGAATTTACTGCAGGAATCTATACTAGGGTTAGCGTTAGAAGCTAACTTACTGCAGGATCCTATACTAGGGTTAGGGTTAGAAGCTAATTTACTACAGGATCCTGGTAGTAGCCTGCCTGCTGAGATATTTCTGTAAATAAAAAGTAAAGGCGCATGTTTTTGAACTCCATCCTGGCAAGACAAACATTTGGTCTCTCCTCTTTGCCCTTGACTCGTCCTCGCACCAGCCTCCAGACGGATCAGCGGATCACGGGCAGTGAGCAGGGCAGAGCATGCGCAGATGCTTCTCTGAACAAGGCACAGTTGTGAGGGATGGATCCTGTTCTTGGCTCCTGCCACCAGTATGGGGCTTTCACGTGGAGGCCAGGCCTGGCAGCCATTCACACCAACCCCAGGACTGACGAAAACAGCCACAACAACAAGATTCCCCTCCATCACAAACAAATAAATCTGATAGACTCTAAAAGAGATTGGGGGTTCTTTGCAACTCCTTCCCTTTCTCACCTCCCCAGCACACACATTTTAGGGAGAAGCCTCTGGCGACGTGCTCCGTCTGCGACACGCACATATAAAACAGGTACATTAACACCACCGCTGCCCCCTTGGGAGAGAAAACTCTAGCAGTTGCCTAGCGACCAGCAGTGTGTTTTTCTCTTGTCCTCACCCCTGACCCAGATGAAAAATGAGCGAGAAGCAGAGGAGGAGGAAAATCAGAGATGGAGGGGGGGCAAAAGTAAATTAGGAGGAGTGAGAAGAGTGTAGGCCCACATGTATGCTACGTTCAAAACATTGCCAAATTGTCACAGCTTGAACACTTCCTGTTAGGTTCTGAAGGGGCAGTGTTGACTGCAGATGAGCACAGACTGTGAAAGAGAAAAGAAAAGACAGCAGTGGCAGGAGAAAGAAGGAAACATTTGAATTGACTTTCAATGGAGACTACCACCGAGTTAGAAATGTAAGCATTCTTTTTAAAATCTGTATTTCAATTAAACAAAGGATCAAACAATTATACATGCATACGCTCATACACGCACGCACGTAATTTAAAATCATTCTTAGACAAATACTGGGATGTGACAGAGACAGAAAGTCTCTGGCCTTTCGTGGTGTAATAGGAAATTAATTGAAACCATCAATATAGTATTAATCATTAAAAAGCGGATGCTGAGACAGCACTTTGCTCAGACTCCCGTTAAAAGTTTGCTGGTCATAAAGACAGGAATGAGAGGGAGAGAATCAGGAGTCAGGAAGCAGGGGGTGAGTCTATGAAAAACATGTAAAGACCAAAAGGAACAGGTAACAAAACTCCCTATGACACAAACAAGATGGGCGTGGCATAAGAGTGAAAACCATTACTTTAAAACGGAGAGCAAACAGACAAAGAAGTGTAAAATGGCTGGGACTCCTTTAAACTGTGACACATTTACACAAATCATTAGCATTGACTCCTTTAAATGCTGGCACATCTACACAAATCCTTAGCATTGACTCCTTTAAACGGTGGCACGTTTACACAAGTCATTAGCCTTGACTCCTTTAAACCGTGGCACTTTTACTCAAATGATTAGCTGACTCCTTTAAACTGTGGCACATTTATACAAATCCTTAGCATTGACTCCTTTAAACGGTGGCACGTTTACACAAGTCATTAGCCTTGACTCCTTTAAACCGTGGCACTTTTACTCAAATGATTAGCTGACTCCTTTAAACTGTGGCACATTTATACAAATCATTAGCCTTCACTCCTTTAAACGGTGGCATGTGTACACAAATCATTAGCTGTAACTCTGTTAAACTGTGGCACTTTTACACAAGCTATTAGCAGTGACTCCTTTAAACTGTGCCACCTTTACACAAGTCATTAAAGGGGTACTAGCCAAGGGCACGACACGCACAACAAACAAAAATCTGCACCAGGTAACAAAATTAGAACAGGGTCCAACACTGAAATATGAATCTGAATTTGATACACTTTGACTTGATATCTGCCTCAAGGAATTTCACCATGGGGCCCTTTAAAATGAGTAAGAACATTAATATGCATTCAACCTTATTAGGCCAGCTGACAAGGAAAACCAACATTGACGGATTCATTCTAACCTGAGAAACAGCGGTATACACACTGTTCAGAAGAGAGGTTAAAACAAGTGCCCTCCTGAACAGGCTCTGAAGGATAAGAGCAGGCAGCACTGATGTACAAAGACACACTGGAGCACAGGTATATAGTCATTCAAGTATCACTTTCACACAGGTACACAACTACACAGGGAATCATACACACACGCAGTCACTCAGTCACACGGGCACATAATCAATATGGCGATCATACACCAATTGGGTTTTACAGGTATGAAATAGCAGTCATATAGGGAATCATTCACATAGGTACATAGTCACACTGGTGATCAGACACGCAGGATCTGCGTGAGTGTTGGTGTGCGTAGGATTTGCATGAGTGTAGAATCTGCGTGTGTGTAGGATTTGCGTGAGTGGAGGTGAGTGGAGGATCTGCGTGTGTGTAGGATTTGCGTGAGTGGAGGTGAGTGGAGGATCTGCGGGAGTGTAGGTGAATATAGGATCTGCGTGAGTGTAGGATCTGCGTGAGTTGAGGATCTGCGTGAGTGGAGGATTTGCATGAGTGTAGGTGAATATAGGATTTGCATGAGTGTAGGTGAATATAGGATTTGCATGAGTGTAGGATCTGCGTGAGTGTAGGTGAATATAGGATCTGCGTGAGTGTAGGATCTGCGTGTGTGTAGGATTTGCATGAGTGTAGGATCTGCGTGAGTGGAGGTGAGTGGAGGATCTGTGTGAATTGAGGATCTGCGTGAGTGGAGGATTTACATGAGTGTAGGTGAATATAGTATCTGCGTGTGTGTAGGATTTGCATGAGTGTAGGATCTGCGTGAGTAGAGGTGAGTGGAGGATCTGCGTGAGTGGAGGATCTGCGTGAGTGGAGGATTTGCATGAGTGTAGGTGAATATAGGATCTGCGTGAGTGTAGGATCTGCGTGAGTTGAGGATCTGCGTGAGTGGAGGATTTGCATGAGTGTAGGATCTGCGTGTGTGTAGGATTTGCATGAGTATAGGATCTGCGTGAGTGGAGGTGAGTGTAAGGTGTGCGTGCAGGAGTGATACATACAGTGCTCCTTTGGTACAGGGGTAGTGGTGAAAGAAGGGAGAGAGACAGAGAGAAGGCATTGTCCTTGGTGATTAAGATTCACCATTGATCAGAGGGGGATGGGAGGGCCATGGGCCCCATCTCTCCTGTGGGTGAATCTCTGCTCCTCTCCATCAAGCTGGCCCGGGCCCCCGAGGGCCACATCAAACAGCCCATATCTGGTCTTTGAAGATATTTGCTTTTGTTTACATCATTTACTTATTGTTTCAGACCTGGACATTATAAAACACATCTGAAGTCCAGTGTGAGTGTGGGAGACTGTAAGTTAGTATGTAAACAGAATTTCAACATCAGTAGAAAATTGATAAGGACGAGGTGACAATGTGTGTTTTCATGTGTTTGCTTGCTTGTGGGATATTAAACCGGGAATTCACCTGTAATGTTCAATCTACCATCTGAATAATTTCTTGCTAAATGTATTTGCGAGTCTCTCCCCCTTTATTTCGTCAGCAATATAACAATATTGTTTCAAATGCATGGTATGTTGGGATGCAAATGATGTGATACATACACTATTAACACAAACAAATAACCAAACACACGCACACACACACAATGCACAGCCTTTCCCAACAACAAACAAATAACCAAACACACACACACAATGCACAGCCTTTCCCAACAACAAACAAATAACCAAACACACACACACAATGCACAGCCTTTCCC